>LPNX010191062.1:55538-68307 GCA_001517045.1 Pseudotsuga menziesii | reverse complement strand
AAACAATGTTATAAGACTTCAGTAAGCATGCATTTATCATATTAGTTTTGTATTTGTAAATACATTATGTATATTGTATACTAAAACATGAATTCAAAACTTATTATTTAAAAAAAAGTTATATTTATAGTCATAAAACATGAACTATAATTCTTTATTAAGTGAGGGTGGATCCATTGACATTTATTTACTAAATATTCATGATGAATGTTACTTGAGGAAGCTTGCACTTTTAATAATTTTCTTACTCATTTGGTCAATGAAAATTTTAAGTTTGTGTTTTTTTTGTTGGCAAAGTGGTGGAACCTCCTTGACTAGCACGGTTACCATTGGCTAAGTAACCACGAGCCGGGGGCATCTAAGCCATAAAAATCACCCGAGGATCGCACCCGGCCTGGACCGCAAAAACCCTTAACATGGTTGGATTTTTTGGTATCCGATGGGATTAGAACCGAACCGGCGACCTTTCGGCTTAGGGCATCTAAGCCATAAAAATCACCCGAGGATCGCACCCGGCCTGGACCGCAAAAACCCTTAACATGGTTGGATTTTTTGGTATCCGATGGGATTAGAACCGAACCGGCGACCTTTCGGCTTAGGGCGTCTTAACCATACCCCTCCACCAACTATTCTACATCTCATAGATCAAAATTTTTAGTTTGTGTTAAAAGTTAATTACAAAAAATTATGCATCAATATTGAGGCCCAATTATATATTGAAGCTTTAAATTGTACAGAAATTTTGCAATTTTTATTAATACAATAAGTGAAATTTTCCTAAATAAATCAAAATTAACAATATAATAAAAAAGTTGTGTTATGTAAGAATTACTAAAAGATATAGTGTTCCTCTTTGTATAATCAACTTTCATATGATTCTCACTACTACTTCAAAAGGTTCACTACTGCTTCAAAGAAGTAGTAGTTTTGTATCTATAGAAAAAAATACAGACCCCTTAAATTTTAGAATAACCAAGACATTGATACAATAATCAAGACAATAATTTATTTTAAGGTAGAAACCATGCTTGTTATAATACAATATCCAACATATTCTATAAAATGATACTTATGCATATATGTTCTCTCATGTACATCAATTTTCTAGATGTCTATGTCTAATACCCTTCATTATTACATTTATTATACTACGAGGTATATTAAATTTCATCTTGTTTTATATGTTTCATTTTCAAAAATAAGTACAAGGTCTATAATTTGATTTGTTCATTAGAGTTGTCAACTATTATCAAGTATGTGTATTCATCCATCATGTAGGTATTGTTGTTTCTTGATATATTTTTTGATAAGAAAATTTGCCAATGCATTCTATGGAGGATTTTAAAACATCACATCTTAACCGGAGAGATCCCTATTATGCCAAAAAGGTGAACCTCAAATATTTCTATAATTAGTTTCCCATTACCACTTCAACAATAACATTATTCTTTATTATTTAGATTTATATGACAAGATAAGGGAAATGAATAATGTATATTAAAAACAAGAAACCACACTCAAAGTTTGCAGAACGCACCTTTATCCTATAGTACTAAAACATAAAGTTGAGTGGTTAAAGGAAACATAAAGAAACTAAATACTTCAATTTATAATGAGAATGACTCTTATTATAATAAAATGGAAATATTAAAATTTTTAATTAAGATAAGGATATTCATTATACACATTTAAAGTGTTCATCATTAAAAACTAAATATTGTACTTCAATTTTATTTTTTCCATTCTAAAGTATAATTCAAATATTCTTATAAAAATTAATCATAAATTTTAATAAATATAAATATACTTTCAAACATCACAACTTTATGCAATTAATCATAACAAACTAAAACCATATACATATGTATATGAGACAATACTACATATTGAACAATCACAATAAGAAACATTTCCTATAAATATTCTCTCTTATAATTGCTAATGAAAAGAGATAGCATGATCCAAAAATTCTTATACAGTAGTAAAATTGTTGTGAAACAGTTTGAAGAAAAATATAAACAATAAGTGTTTGTGAATGGATAATTGTATTAAAAAAATAATCAATGAACATTACAAAACAAAGAATAAAAAACTAGATTTATTAATGATTGGTGATCCATAATTGCGTTTTAAAAATAAACAAAAGATAATGTCCTGAAAAAATGTAAACAAAATACAAAATTAAAAAATAGTTGGTGTTCTAAAAATAGATAACCAAGTGAGATTGTTAGATAAGATAATAAATGATTGAACTATTACTTCCAATAAGATACACAGTTTGGTACTGTATATCCAAATCTTAGTTGTTGTTATATTTTGTTACCAAGAATCTTTTTAAGGAAAAAATCTAATCTATGAAGATTATTGGATAGGCACATGATACGATGAAGTGTTATTAGATAGAATCTACTTTGTTGGGTGAAGTCTATGTTATCAGGTAGAATCTATTAGATAGAATCTAGTTTGTTAGGTGAAGTCTATGTTATTTGGTAGAATCTAGTTTGTTGTTTGATCTACATCAAAGTCATTTCAAGGTAACATTATATCTCCATTGCTACAAAGTGGACACGGCTATATTCTTTCCTTGTTTAACCAAGTGAGATTGTTAAATAAGATAATAAGTGATTGAACTATTACTTCCAATAAGATACAAAGTTTGATACTGTATATCCAAATCTTAGTTGTTGTTATATTTTATTACCAAGAATATTTTTAAGGAAAAAATCTAATCGATGAAGATTATTGGATATGCACATGATAGGGTGAAGTGTTATTAGATAGAATATACTTCGTTGGGTGAAGTCTATGTTATGAGGTAGAATCTATTGTTATCAAGTAGAATCTAGTTTGTTAGGTGAAGTCTGTGTTATTTGGTAGAATCTACTTTGTTGTTTGATCTACATCAAAGTCATTTCAAGGTAACATTATTTCTCCATTGCTACAAAGAGGACATGACAATATTCTTGCCTTGTCTAACCAAGTGAGATTGTTAGATAAGATAATAAGTGATTGAACTATTACTTCCAATAAGAAACAAAGTTTGGTACTGTATATCCAAATCTTAGTTGTTGTTACTATTTATTACCAAAAATGTTTTTAAGAAAAAAATTTAATCTATGAATATTATTGGATAGGCACATGATAGGGTGAAGTGTTATTAGATAGAATCTACTTTGTTGGATGAAGTCTATGTGATCAGATAGAATCTATTGGATAGAATCTAGTTTGTTAGGTGAAGTCTATGTTATTTGGTAGAATCTACTTTGTTGTTTATCTACATCAAAGTCATTTCAAGGTAACATCATATCTCCATTGCTACAAAGTGGAAACAACTATATTCTTTCCTTCTCTAAAAGTCTACCGGAAGTGAGTCAATGTACTGTGTATATATATATATAGAAATTCATTGTTGAGAAGTGAAAAATATATATGGAAATTCATTGCTGGGAAGTCAAAACTAGATTTCACAGTTATTAGAACTTTAGGTTGAGCACATTATTTTCAAACTCTAAAGGTCGAAACTCGCAGTCAAAGAATAGGGACAAAATAAAAAAAATTATGTTATCAACCTCAGACTTCGAATTTTCCAATTTAATACATAATTGTAAATGTACCATAAATCTTCTATCTTACAACTATAAATAAAAAGACAACACATCCAAAAGGTTATAGAAATAAACAAAGGAAAAGTGTTACTGAAATTTTTAGTGACTTAAAAAAATTCAAAACAAATAAGAAAAGGAGAATAGATTCCGCAATGGTTGGTCAATTCCATCTAATGTCTTAGTCCTAAAAACATAGGAAGGATCCCAAAAATCCTAATCTCTAGTTAAAAAAATATCCATCATTTTAAAAGTACCAAATGTTTTCTTGTATTCTATCTAATTTTCAATAATTGCATTATAAAAATAGTAAATGAGTTGAGATGGCAGGAGAAAATAATAAATACTCCAATTAATACTTGCAATAAGATATGAAATTTGGTACTATGCATCCTCCACTAAGATCTAGCTTAAGAGCTATTTTATTTAACTAAAGAAAATTTTAAAGGCAAAATTTAGGCAATGGGTTGATTTTCAATATTTTTTTCCAAAATGAAGATTTTCCAATTCCCATTATTTTATAAAAAGATTCTCGCAAATTCAATAAGAAAAGTATTTTACTTTAAAAATCACCAAAATTATGTAGTAACTATATAAAATCCTTAGTTTTTTTTTTCAAAAATATCATAGGTATTCTATGGATGTAAATTTAAGAATTAGTAAGATTTTCCAAGTTTCCTATGCTTTAAAAATATTATGTATGCTTAAAATTTCCATATTTGTAATCTTTTATATTACCCTACTACAATATACTTTACAAACTAGTAGACTACTATAGAATCAAAATCCGTGAATGTTCTTGGAGAATGTGAATTACATAGAATACAATGACTATACAATATCGCTTCTGTTAGATATATTGGAGATAAAAATTATAATGGATGGGAGGATGAACAATGGTTAACTGATCCTTCCTTGATGATGTTATTATTTTCGATGGTTATCTAGTGGAAGGGTCAGTAAAACCTTCTTCAAGCATAATTGTAACGTACCCCTCATACCTCAAAGCCATCATGGGTGAAAAAGGGTGTGAAAAATTGAACTTTGGCTATTACTACAACAATTGTCAATCATGTTAGTGGCCAATCTTACATGGCATTTCAATGGAAACCATGTACAATCAAATTTGAAAATGTCCAACTACATGCATTGCAAAAATCAATCATTCAACCATGTACATCCATCATCCTCGACAAATGTGATGTACCCAAGCACCTTAATGACATTATAGGGAAAATGTTTTGGTTCGATGTTACTACAAAATAGTCAATCATGTTAGTGTGAGGTTTGTAACACGCCCCATATACCTTGTTGCAGTTCGGTGACAAATGGAATAAAAGAAATAACAATCTCATCCATAATTTAAGGTACCCAAAACATAACATTAAGAGAAATGCTTTAGGAGAAACTATCTATGCTATAACGAACCATGAAAACCCTAAAATAAATATTTTCTTTGAAATGCTACTTATACCATTGAAGCAACTAGTTCAATCAGTTGTACCTTATATAAGGTTTTTAAATCCATAAATCTAGCTTTTATCTTGTATTATGCCTTCACATATTATGATCATCCAATAGACAATATTCTAAACATGCAATTATTTTCATCATCACTATAAAAATAACATCTAGAGAACATCAGATAAAAAGTATGTCAAAGGTACATACGATAGTAAACATCAAGAACACATAAAATAGATACATCCATGGTGCATAAGAAAGAGACCAATATATGTGGTTCACCCAGTCTAGGGTTACGTCCACCAAAATAGTCACAACGTGTGACATTCATTTCATTTCTTTTTATTAAGAGGTTACAATTTTGCAACATAATATTTCCATACTCCCTTTCTATCTTTTTCCACAGACTCTCTCACCGAGAGTATCTCTGAAATGAATCAACAAAACTTGCTAATGAGCAATGCTTGGTCCTTTAGAAAATGTAATAAACTAAAGCTTGTAACTGACTCTAGCTGTTCCCTTCCCTTAGCTTGTAATGTCTCCAAAAACAATCTGAACACTTTGTTAAAGAATAAGATTCCGCTCAGAAACAACATGGCCAAGTCATAACTTTTAGATACATGTAAGCAATAAAATAATGGAGGGATTGGGCTCCATTAATGACTGGATTATGAAGGACTACATTATCGTCCCTCTAGGAAACCACGGGGATCCCGACCAAACTAGAAAGAGAGTTGGTGTCTATTTCCATCACCCCACAATGTTATCATACAATAATTATATGCCCTAAACTAGTGGCTCAATAGAAAACAACAAGCATGAAAGCCCTATGGATTGATTCTATTCTCGATATTTTCATTAACATCGGATAATCTTGTACATAGATATATTCTGGAATATAACTAATATGGATTTTCTGTGTTAAATTCATTGTCTACCATATTTGAACGGATAAAGAACACAGTCAAGATAAAAATTATTCTCCAACGTCAACAAGGAGCAAACCCCAATTATCAGTGTGAATGAAACACTTAATTCAGTATCCATGGTAGCCAAACCCAACGCAGCTTGAATTACTCAATGGTAACAACCATAGAATTTAAATTTCATCATCTATTGTTTTATCTTTTTTTAAAATAAATGGAATAACCCATTCTAGAGCTAGGAACCCGAATTTATTAGCATCAACACAATCAATCGCATACCCCTTTTGAAACTGGCAAATCTGGTGTTTTACCAGCAGAAAAATATAACTAGTAAGGGGCCGCGTGAACCCTACCGAGCGTATGAAGTTTGTTATTCATAAAATAAAATCATATAATTCTTTTATTTATTCCAACTCTAATGCATAGCAACCAGGCACAAAGAAATAAGCCACTCGGTTTAATTCTGATTAAATAAAATGCAGACGTTGATCCATGCTAAAACGCATACCAGGGTTATCGTATAATCTAGCTTTTTGGGGCTCCAAACTCAAGGAGTACGCAGGTAAATCAGAGTGCACAGGTAACTCGTCATCAACTGAACCACATGAATGTATTGTAGGCTTAAGTAGAATGATTTCTATCAGATCTGCTAGCTTTTACACAGTAAAATCATACTAGGCTAATAAAATGTAGCTACTGAGAATTGGGTCCGAGGTTAAGATAAAAAGAAATTGTTATTCCCCTTTAGATCGATTTGTAGACTCAAGATTGTGCATAAGATAAAATTTGCAAGCAACCCATGGATTTTATCAAAGAGCTAACGTGCAGGTAAAAGAAATCGTAGCATCATTGCTTACGGTTCAAACAATGCAGTTACTCGTAGGCAAAGAAAAACACTTACCAGTCATGACCAAACGGCGATACTTTGGTGAGGCGATCCCACGCAAACAGAAAAATGGAGGCGCCTTCATCTAACAGACCACTATTCGCCCTTTTCCTATTTTCGATCGATCAGAACCTATATCGCGCTCGGCATATAGGATCCTGGACCATTGGACTCCTCCTCCTTCACATAGGAATTCGATAGATCCCTTAGAGGCTAGAGGCGCGAGTTCTACCCCAAAACAACATCCCATTTCCTATTCCACAAAAAACAAGAGAGTGTCTTCCCCCTTCCCATCGCAACCCCTTTGTCATTTAACTGTTTTGCAGGCCCTGAGTTACCTCCTTAATTAGTGCCATATGGCAGAGTACCTACCGTTATTCCTTCCATGAAATCAGCATGCCTATCGCGCTGCCTCTGCCCTTTATGAAGTAATTCTAAAAGAGGAGATCTCGCCCAAGTGAATAGGAAGGATTAAATTTTCTCTAACGGCCTTCGCCCCTTTTCCTGCCACAAATCCCATGAAATCAGTGGCAGCTGATTTTTCTAGGAGCTTGTCTTGGAAATAAATTATCTTTAATACCAACCTTGCTTGGAATAAAGATCCAAAGAGACAAGTGGCGAAATTATGCTTACAAGTTTCCTTTTGGTTACTGAACAAAATTTTGGAGACATCCTCCCTTTTCTCATAAATATGTGAAACCCTCTTAAACTTGTTATTATATATATATATACAAATATATATAATATAGTGACTTTCTTTACAATGTATCTCTACACTAGCTAACTAGGAAATCATGGCTTTCCCATTGGTTGTTACAGGCATTTTTATTTGCATTTTTGTTCATAGATCTCTTTTTCCAAAGATACTATATATATATATGTATGTATCCTTTCATGTATTTATAGACCATAATATGTATCTAGAGAGGTAAGTCATTACCTAAATCCCCTTTTGGGATTAGATCTTGTAGTTAAACCTTTTGAGGTGTATTACTTTTATAAATTTTGAGACGACTATAATGTTTTCTTAAGATAAAGCTTCGGCTTTTTGATCTAGGACCTAGGGAGAACTCTATGGCGCAAGATTTTTCTTGAGGGAAGTTAGGTGGATTCATCCTTGAAACCTAGTAGGTATGTCAGTCTACTTATGACTTACCTTAACCTTGGATGACACCTAAGACCCTCGGTTTTAGAAAATCAAAAATATGTACTCCTACATCCAATTCCCGAGACTCACTCACCATTTTAAACTTTCCCTCTCCTAGTAGATGTAGTTTCCCATCGTTTAAGTTCGTCCCTATCTTAGTCTCCCAAGTCTTCCACTTAGGAAATTACTTTAACATATAAGGTTCTGCTGGTGGGGCCTTGGCCTTGAGCTCCTCACCAGAGAGCAAGTACAATAGACAATCAGAAATTACAACATATTCAAAAGTTTACAGATCATTCAGGGGTTTACAAGAGGGACATTACATCCTCCTCCCCTTAAAAAAACAACACCGTCCTCGGTGTTCATGACTTCAAACAGTTTCCTCCTCCTCATGAGTCATCCTTTCTTGTTTCTCCTTTCCTGTTCTGACCTTTCTTGACTTCTTTGCAAGTTTTCCATCATTCAAGACCTGCAGTTTCCTGCAGCAAGTTTTGGGTCTAGCCCATTATTTCTTCAGTACAACAAGTACAAAATTGTAATTCAACAAAACATAGGCCGTAGATTCCTTTGCATTGTAATAATATGCAATTTTCTAGTGTTCCTTTATGCCATAATATCCAATCATTTTCATAATGCATTTTATTCTTCAATACAACATGATGACTACACTTTTCCGTTGGTTTTATCTCCAACATTTGGTCAATTAGGTCGTCCTCTATTTGAGGAAACATTTTTCACCTTACACATTCAGCAATGTAACAGTCTTTTGGAAGATTCATTTAACATGTTTTACGTTATGTTTTTCAAACTCCCTTGGAGTTTCTTTTCTTATTCTGGTGTGGACTTACAATAATTCTGAGGTTACTCTCCTCAGTGACATCAAACAGCGTCCTGTCTTTCCAGATGTCCAAATTTTTTTCCTAGGTCTTTTGCCACACCCCATTCCTAACACCAATGTGCTCACGCGGCAATCGCTTGCCTAACACCATTGTGCTCCTGCAACATGTATGCCTAACACCAGTGTGCTCACGCGGAAATCACTTACCTAACACCACTGTGCTCCTGCAGCATGTACGCCTAACACCAGTGTGCTCACGCGGCAATAACTTGCCTAACACCACTATGCTCCTGCAGCATCCAAATTTTCCTTGTTCATATTTGTACAAATTTTAACTTTGATTATTGCAACATGCACTCCAGGGTGCTTTCATGAATTTATTGTCATTGTATCGGTTCATGAGTCAACTACACAGCGAGTCAAAGCATTCATGGACAACCCAAACTTTCAATAATCAATTATCATAATTTGTATCAATTTTTAATAGTCATTCACAAGCTACACATACTTGTAAGCAAAACAAGAGAATTATTCCTTACTCCTTTTTTGAGTAAATGAGCGTAACTTACATACACAAGCAGATTTATATACCATAATGTACTTCAATGTAGCAATGGTCATAATCTTGGTGAAGCCTGTAATGTTAGTATGCCAACAACATCATCAACAGTTAGCCTTTGTTTATAAAAACACTTGAGGTTCAACAATTATATTAAGTAAAACAATAACCATACTTAACCTCCTTATCTAAGGCAACAAATATTCCCTAATGGTTGGCTCCAACCGTTAATGTCCCTGGCCTATCCTGCCATGTTGGCATATCACATTATACAGCATTCATCAATTTATTTATCCATATCAAATCCATATCAGCTCTTAATATGTCCATCTTAACATCACCCAAGCAACAACAATGTTCCCAAATTATTAATGGTTTCACTCACAAGACTACCAACAAGATCATTTAATCTAGTGCTAGAATTCAATTCTAGGGTTCTTGCTAGAATCTAAAAATAGACATATGATAGCAATAAAATGGTCTATATTTGCTTAGCATATCAATACCCAAAAATAAAAATAAAAAATGCCATTCATGGGTTAATCAAAACATAGGATAGTTTAAGATCAAAACTCAAATCCAAGCAACAAGGAACCAATTCCAGAATGTTCACCAAGAAGAGCATGACTCTAAGAATTCATTTTCTTAACAATTATGAAGCTGGTACTTGTAACTACACAAAACATTTCAGTATGTACAACATCATTCACTAATATCCAAAATATCCCTAGCAAGATCGACATAGATCAAAAGCACATTCGTCAATCTGTCTCTTCAAGGATTTTCAATGCTCAATCCAACAGTGTCAGGATTCAAAAGAGATACTGTGGGACTTCCATTTATATTTGTCACTTTAGTGAACAAGCAATAGGTTTTAGAACACAAAACTTCAATACCTCTATTACTGGATTTATTACACAAAAATCATTATCAACTTTCGATCCTCCATTTTACTACCAGGTGAAGAAATGTGTCAAGCATTCTTTAAGCATTAAATCAGATCCTTAATATTCAAATCCATAAGTGTCAAAGGAAATCCATCAATAATCAAATTTCAATTAGTATAATATTCAGCAATCACCCACAACAACATATTCAGGATTGATGCCTATGTAAACGATTTAATTTGGAAGCCAAATAAGGATTTCATTCGAATAACCAACCAAAAGGTCAGCGTCGGCAATCCAACATAATCAAGGTTTGCCGTCAATGTTATCAATCAGATTACAATAGACAATGAACACAGATTTTGAAGCAAAAGATACCAGTGTTAAGTGTAACATTGTTGGAGGACTGACCACATTCACCTTTTTATACATTCGATCAGTTAGATAGCAAAACAATTCTTCAATGGTGTTAATTCCCGAGAGGTTACAAAAGTAAAACCTTTTAAGGTAAGATAAACCTAGTTTCAGATGTATGCCATGGTTGTCATCAAACCATGATGAGTAGATCGAGTAACCAATGATTATGTTAGTATCCTAGGCGATGATACTTGCACTTGGTTGTTCAACAAACTATTTATCTAGATTGCAATTATAGGACAGCAGCGAAATGTGACTCATTAGGTCTTTAGGTAGTT
Source organism: Pseudotsuga menziesii (assembly GCA_001517045.1). Taxonomy (NCBI): domain Eukaryota; kingdom Viridiplantae; phylum Streptophyta; class Pinopsida; order Pinales; family Pinaceae; genus Pseudotsuga; species Pseudotsuga menziesii. The sequence goes on along the minus strand of LPNX010191062.1, from coordinate 57,303 downwards.
AGGCAACCCCTTTATATTACAATCCACATACATTGTATATTACAATCCACATACATCATGTCATTGGCAACAATTTAAATCCCCATTATCAGTAGATACCTTTACCGACCAGCAGTTTGTCAATGACGACTCTTATATCTTACCAATAATTTTATAGTGCAGTTAAAAAAAACAAAACAAACATATTAACCATTTACACTTCCTTTCGAAAGAATATTCAAGAAATTAACCAAATACCTATGTATTCATTGTGGTCGGTTCAACTTGGAAGTGTAAAAGAAATAATTACCATCTTTTGTGATCTGAGGAGAGGTCCCTCCTTCTCCTGCACAACTACAAAATAAACATTTTTGTTGGGTACAACTCAAGGTACCTGGATTGGTTGAACAATGTGGACCTCTTGATTTTTCTGTTAACACTAGAAAAACTCAATCATTAGCTAAAACGAAATATGCGACAGCATTTTAAGCCCAATAGGCCCGAGCGTTTCGACCTTAGCTCTGATACCATATGTAACATACCCCTCATACCTCAAATCCATCATGGGTAAAAAAGGGTGTGAAAAATTGAACTTTGGCTGTTACTGCAATAATTTTCAGTCATGTTAGTGGCCAATCTTACATGGCATTTCAATGGAAACCATGTACAATCAAATTTGAAAATGTCCAACTACATGCATTGCAAAAATCAATCATTCAACCATGTACATCCATCATCCTCGACAAATGTGATGTACCCAAGCACCTTAATGACATTATAGGGAAAATGTTTTGGTTCGATGTTACTACAAAATAGTCAATCATGTTAGTGTGAGGTTTGTAACACGCCCCATTTACCTTGTTGCAGTTCGGTGACAAATGGAATAAAAGAAATAACAATCCTATCCATAATTTAAGGTACCCAAAACATAACATTAAGAGAAATGCTTTAGGAGAAACTATCTATGCTATAACGAACCATGAAAACCCTAAAATAAATATTTTCTTTGAAATGCTACTTATACCATTGAAGCAACTAGTTCAATCAGTTGTACCTTATATAAGGTTTTTAAATCCATAAATCTAGCTTTTATCTTGTATTATGCCTTCACATATTATGATCATCCAATAGACAATATTCTAAACATGCAATTATTTTCATCATCACTATAAAAATAACATCTAGAGAACATCAGATAAAAAGTACGTCAAAGGTACATACGATAGTAAACATCAAGAACACATAAAATAGATACATCCATGGTGCATAAGAAAGAGACCAATATACGTGGTTCACCCAATCTAGGGTTATGTCCACCAAAACAGTCACAACGTGTGAAATTCATTTCATTTCTTTTTATTAAGAGGTTACAATTTTGCAACATAATATTTCTATACTCCCTTTCTATCTTTTTCCACAGACTCTCTCACCGAGAGTATCTCTGAAATGAATCGACAAAACTTGCTAATGAGCAATGCTCGGTCCTTTAGAAAATGTAATAAACTAAAGATTGTAACTGACTCTAGCTGTTCCCTTCCCTTAGCTTGTATTGTCTCCAAAAACAATCTGAACACTTTGTTAAAGAATAAGATTCCGCTCAGAACAACATGGCCAAGTCATAACTTTTAGACACATGTAAGCGATAAAATAATGGAGGGATTGGGCTCCATTAATGACTGGATTATGAAGGACTGCATTATCGTCCCTCTAGGAAACCATGGGGATCCCGACCAAACTGGAAAGAGAGTTTGTGTCTATTTCCATCACCCCACAATGTTATCATACA
>LPNX010191062.1:17303-53832 GCA_001517045.1 Pseudotsuga menziesii | reverse complement strand
ATATATATATATGTATGTATGTATGTATGTATCCTTTCATGTATTTATAGACCATAATATGTATCTAGAGAGGTAAGTCATTACCTAAATCCCCTATTGGGATTAGATCTTGTAGTTAAACCTTTTGAGGTGTATTACTTTTATAAATTTTGAGATGACTATAATGTTTTCTTAAGATAAAGCTTCGGCTTTTTGATCTAGGCCCTAGGGATAACTCTATGGTGCAAGATTTTTATTGAGGGAAGTTAGGTGGATTCATCCTTGAAACCCAGTAGGTATGTCAGTCTACTTATGACTTACCTTAACCTTGGATGACACCTAAGACCCTCGGTTTTAGAAAATCAAAAATATGTACTCCTACATCCAATTCCCGAGACTCACTCACCATTTTAAACTTGCCCTCTCCTAGTAGATGTAGTTTCCCATCGTTTAAGTGTTTCCCTGTCTTAGTCTCCCAAGTCTTCCACTTAGGAAATTACTTTAACATATAAGCTTTTGCTAGTGGGGCCTTGGCCTTGAGCTCCTCACCAGAGAACAAGTACAGTAGACAATCAGAAATTACAACATATTCAAAAGTTTACAGATCATTCAGGGGTTTACAAGAGGGACATTACAATAATATTCTTGTTGAAGGGTAGCATGGAGAAGGGATGATTGAGACTTTTTTGTGCATAGAATTATGATTGAAGGGGAGAATTGAGAAGGGCCTATCAACCTTTTGTAATGTTTGCATTGCCTATCGACTGGAACAATAAAATAACCATTATTCAAGAATTGTATTATAATTGAGGTAGAGCATTGAGAATGGTCAATAGAACCTTCCTCAAAATTGATAATCATATTTTAGGGTATCAAGCTATGGAAGGGTTAGCATACCCTTCCTCAATAATAGTTCACTTGTAAGATGGATAGCAGGGAATAAACAATCAACCATTTATATAGCTTAATATTTTGATGTAGAGAGTGTTAGGATTTGTTATACTCCCTTTCCCAAACTGGTTTATTAAATCATATTTTCCTAACTTAGGAGCCAGCTAGTCATTATTGGGTCCACTAGTACCATTGGATCCACTTGGGCTAATGGGGCCACTTATACCAGTCACTAGATTGTGGGGAATACATATAAAGGTTAACTGTGACTCACTACAAATTCATGAATCAGTTTATGTGCCTCCTAGACCAATGCCTACAATTTAGGAGCCATTGGGAGTGTCGACATTGACCTTCTTTAGTTACTGGTAGTTGGTAACTAGTCAAGCTGAGATATGCTTTAGTTACATTCAGTTATATGTATTCTAATTCACTTAGTGCCAGTATTACATGGATGCATGTGGGAAGGTTCCTATTCTAACCTACTTCTCACCTATGACATCAGCTAGACTAGTTTAATTGATTATAATTGATGGAGAGACTGAATCAGACTTATGGAATTAGCCTAGTGAACTCTGGTAGTGATTTAGACAAGGATAGTTATCCATGTAGTCATATTGAGTTGGTGGATTCGAATCCTATCCACGTGATTTGAATTCTCCTTTATGTAACATTGTTGTATACTATTAGGATTAGTGAAGTTTATACTATAATTCTACTGAGAAATACTTGTATGTTTCCTATGAGATTTGTTTTGATCAGTGGGTGTTATTCATTCCTTTTACAATGCATAATAATTAAATATAATGCCACTCATTTCCTGAAGATCAATGGCACATTAATTCTAACATGGTATCAGAGCCTACTCAGAAAATCCTGAAGTCTGTCTGATCTCCATTGTACACCAAAAGCAGTTGGGTTTCCACATAAATCCCACAAAGTGTGCATTGCTAAATCTGGATTCTTTCATAGAATTATCTATGGGTGTGACAAACCCTAAGAAAGTGTACATGTCGAGATGGAAGGATTGATTCTAACATAGTGCAAAATGTCTTTGGTTTTGCAATGATATTTTGTAGGTACAACCTCATATGGATTCGAGATTATCAATTCCTCTTCTTACTTCATCCACAAAATATTCAAAATGGAAGTTGAAGATGATTTCATCTCTAAAGAGACAAGGTATATATGAGGTATCTATTGGACTTGGTAAAGAGTCTTAAGAATATGAGAATGAATGGCTAAATCACGGTGATAGATATTTTGGAATAGTATGCATGACCCTTTCTCCAAGCTTGCACAACTTATTGATTATGTTCAATACCCAAAGGATCTTTGGACATAATTGGATAGAACCTTTGGCAAGCACAATGAGGATAATTATAGCAATTTGGAGAGAACACCCAACAACACAAGATTTAGTTATTCAAAATTCTCGGCCTGTACTATGTCTAATGAATTTTTTCAAGATGAAGAAGAAGCCAAATCTTCCACATAATCAATTCAAATTTATGAAAGTCTCCTTGGAGTGACTCATTCTCCTATTTCTCTAGAATTTTATGAGATCTATGATATCTCATATTCTCATATGGATGATCTAGAAGAAGGAATTTGAATCCCTATTATTGAAGAAAAAATATCCTTCCATTCTATGCAAACATTCTCTAGATTCTTCTATTTTAAATATTGTGCATAATTTACCAGTGATTGTTTTAGAAAATGAAGAGGAAATTGGTTTCTCTCTCTCTAATGATGTTGCTGGTGTGCAGAAAAGTAAAAATTTGTATTTTTTTGGAAATAATATTAGATTTTAGGAATGATCCATTCACTCTCATTGATCTAGAGATTCCAGCAAATTCCTACGTGATTGCATGCACCAATACTCAGAGTTTTGAAGAAGGAGAAAAGTGTGCATCTACCATCTCAGTAGAGCAGTTGGATTTGTTCCAAAGTCTTGGATATGATATGAAATTATTTTTATTTGATGTTATCTTAGTTGGTTCAAGTTTTAAGTTTCAATATCCTACATCAATACTCAAGTAGTTGTTCTCATCAATTTTGGTGTGAAAAATCAAGTGCCAAAAGTCTCTTTCAAAATTGTTGTTGGTGATTTGATGTCAGTTTTCTCTCATGACTTTGCTGATATTATATTTTGTGAATATTTGGATATTTTGGAAGAAATATCACGCTATAGGATTGATCCATTCAATCTCCTTATCTTGAGCTTCCAGTAAATTCCTACATGGCTCCATGCACCAATATTCAGAATTTTGTTGAAAAGGGAGAAAATTGTGCATCTACCATTTCAGTGGGGAACTTGGACCCTTTGTTCCATACTATTGGATATTATATGACCTTATTTGGTTTTAGTTTTAAATTTTAAGAGCCTCCAGTCATCCTTGTAGCTGTTGTCATCAAATTTGGTGTGAAAAATCAACTACCGCAAGTCTCTTTCAAAATTGTTGTAGGGGATTTGATGTCAATTTTATCTTATGGTTTTGTTGATATTATATTTTATGGATGTTTGGATATTTTGGAAATAACATAATATTTTAGGAGTGATCCATTCACTCTCATTGATATTTCGCTTTGAGGAAATTCCTACATGATTGAATGCACCAATACTCAGAGTTTTGAAGGAGAAAACTGTGCATCTACCATCTCGGTGAAGCACTTGGATTTGTTCCACACTCTTGGATATGATATGAAATTATTTGGATATGATATGATCTTATTTGGTTCATGTTTTAAGTTTCAATAGTTTTCTGTAATGCTTGTAGTTGTTCTCATCAATTTTGGTTGTAAGAATCAAGTACCACAAGTCTTCTTCAAAATTGCTCCTGGGGATTTGATGTTAGTTTTGTTTGATGAGTTTTATAATATTATATATTATGAATTACTGGTTAATTTTGAAGCTATATAATTATATAGAGCTCAAGCATTCACTCTCCACAGTCCCAGGGCTTCCTACCTTTGGTCCAAGGATAATTTTAGGGGTGAATTTTAGCCCAGTGGGCTATTTTTCCATGTTTTTCTCCGAAAAAAGATTTGCCATTTTGCATTTTTTGAATCCTTGTTTCACCCAAATTTGATTGGGTAAAATTTTTTCACCCTAAAAATAGCCAAATTATTATATAAACAATATAAAATCCTTGGAAATTAAATTTTTGAAATATATCGCCAATCATTTTATAGTTGTCATTTTAAGAGATGGTAATATTCGCCAACATTTATACACTTTTAAACAAGTATGGTTCCTTAAAATCATCCCTGCTTTGGTCATATACTCATCTCCTCATCGAACTAGTAATGATGGGGAAATTCTGCATCCTCCTCGACACTTGCTCCTAACAATTACGACTGGTTTTACTTCACATGGCTTTATGTTCAAGGAGGAAATATATAAGTTTATTCTCAAGAACTTTTGATCTCTCATCAATTGATTTCATTTTCTCTAGATGGGTCTAGTTTTCATTTTGTAGTTGTCTATGTTCTTAAATCAGTTGAGCACATTCTTATTCCTCCAAAGAGAAAAATTCCTCCAGACATAATCATTTATTTTGGATTCAGAGGTTCACATGCATAGTCCACAGGGGATTCACTAGTTGACCAATATCCTAGCACGTTAGTTCATATTGCGGGTTTTAATTTTCTTAAAAATTAGGCCAATATATTGCAGGTATTAGGCAAGATGAGGGGTTTACGGTGGAGGGTTAGGGGGGTTTATAAGGATTAGGGTATAAAAAGGGGTGGTGGGGAGGTTTCAGGTATTGGGAGGGGGTTTCAACAAAAGGAGTTTGGACCAATATCTAAAGAAATTAAGGGTATTCTTTAATATTCCATGATTGAATGTGCTATGTGAGAGGTTCACTAAGTGAAGGCCCCGTGGCATAGTCTCAATATGCTGCTACATAGAATAACCAAGATGCTTAATTTGTTGTTGCATAGTGCTGCAAATTGCATCAAAAGTTTCACAAAGTTTTATTCAAAACATGTTTTCCTGATTCACTGCTTATCTTGAGTTGGGGGGGGGGGCGGGGGGGGGTTTCCTATGAGGTTTTCCCATATTTCCTCATCTTATTAAGAAACATTTTTTTTTTAATTATTTTAGATTGTATATGGGTGACTTTTGGCCTTGTTTCTAGGGCCCGCAGTTATCCAAGTTAGGATTCATGGGAGAGTGTTAGGATTTATAATCCTCCCTTGTACAAAATAGTCTATTAGATTATATTTCCTCAACTTTGGATTCATTTGTTTATTATTGGGTCCACTAGTACCATTGAGTCCAATTGGGCCACCTATAATAGTCACTACAATGTGGGGAACACAGCTAGAGGTTAACTGCAACTGACTGCACCTTCATGCATCAATTTATGGGCCTCCTAGAGCAATCTCTACAATTTAGGAGACACTGGGAGTTCCTGCACCAACCTCCTTTAGTTGTTGGTAGTTGGTAACTACTCAATCTAAGATATGCTTCGGTTACATTCCGTTAAATGTCCTTGAATTCAATTAGTGCCAGTCTTGCATGGCCGCATGTGGGAAGGAGCCTATTCTCACCTACTTCTCACCTACCACATCAGTTAGACTAGTTTAATTGATTATAACTGATGGAGAGACTGAATTAGACATCTAGAATTATCCTAGTGAACTCCGACAGTGATTTAGAAACTTCTAGTTAGCCATGCAGTCAGATTAAGTTGGTCGATTTGAATTCTCCTTTATGTAACACTATTGTATACTACTGGGATTAATGAATTTTATATTGAGTAATACTTGTCTATTTCCTGTGAGATTTGTTTTGTTCAGTGGGTATTATTCATTCCTTGTACACTGCATAATAATTAAATCTAATGGAACTCATTTCCTGAAGATCAATGGGACATTAATTCTAATAAAGGGAGCATGAATAAGGGTCAACTAATAATTCCTTAATGAGGGATGGTGTAACAAGTGGAAGTGTCAGTCGATGCTTTTGAATAATAGCATTATAATAGAGATGGATCATGGAGAAGGACCAGATGACCCTTCCTAATGTATTATATTCACATAAAGGGGTATATAATAAAATGATCGGCTTATGTGATTCCAAGTAAGATATAGTAAGCATAGCTAGCCTTAATCAGTAAGAATCTCTGATTAAAATCTTCTTGATTAGAATTTTGTATCCCCTGGGTTTTTTAACCTCAGTGCAAGTTCCTCGAGTGGAATTACTTTTGGATGTTGATCTCCTTAATGAGCTCCCTAGTGTTGGAAAACCCCACTAAAAAATCTTCGTCGATAGGGGTTTTCACTCTGTCGACGCCCTGTAGCGCAATCTCCCTCAGCGCCGACCCAGACAGGTTTCACCCTATCGAGCAATGTCTACGGAGTAGATAAGGTCTCACCCGAGGAATTTAAGGGAGAGCTGTCAGAACAGATTTTTTGATAGTGGGAGAGGAGGATATGGGGATCCGACAGAGGGACACTGTCCCTTCTGTAATCATCACACAGCATCATAGTATTGCATCATTATTCATGGAACATCACTACTCATAGCGCATCAAACAATTACAAAAACACAGATTGCATCGACATAAAAGAAAAAGATCTCATTGATGTAGTAGAAAGAGACTGAAACACATCTATATTTTGTTGTTGTAATAGAGTCACAGCATCATAACAGATCTATAACAATAGACAAGAATTTAACCATACTCATTGCATGATATTAATCTTGTACAAATGTACCACATTACGTAGTTCTTCTCCAAAACAGGAGACTCCATACATCAAGAAGAAACCCGGATCAGATCATAGTTAAGATAGAAAATCCTCCATAAGATAGATCACACCAGATCTTATCCATACAATTGCGCATACAATCACACACAATTGCTCATGACTGCCCACATACGACTCTTCTGCCATTCTTCCTAATTGTCCCAAAAATAGATCTATAAATAGGCTTATGCCTTTACATGAAGGGTCCACTACTAACTGACTTCTAACCACTACTGACCTATTGTAACAAAACTTGGTGAAAATATACATAAAATATTTAAAAAGTGGTTATTTTCCTGCTTATCGCACCGATCTTCCCTTGCATGGTATCGGGTGAGCTTGCACAGCTGCCGTGACACTCTGCAACTCACTCACCCCAAACCCCTTACTAATAGGCCCCCAAGACAGTATTGTAGCTCATCCTCAAGCCACATCAAGTCAACAGGATTTGTGTTGAAGTCTTGTCCTTAAAACTTGCAAATTACTGCGCAATTTCTTGAACCTGTAGCTGGACTTTACTGGTGATACTCTGGTAGTTAGTCAGATTTTGTTGGATGAGGTGCTCCTCACTAGCCTTGCTGTTGACCATCTGTCGATTCTCTTGAACGTCCTGGAGCGTGGTGATGGTCATAACAGCCAACTGGCCACTGAGTTCTTCGAATTCATCGAGCTGCTCATGGCGCTTTTGTTGTCATTCTTTTGCTCAGGAAGCTCCCTGGTGTAGATCCTTAAATTCTATGTCCTAGGTGATCTGCACCATCAGCGACATGGCATTCGACGACATCTTCAGATTTGTCAGGTGGCCCTCTGCCTCTTGCACCTGCGTAGTCAATTGATCAAGTTGATCATCTTAAAGAATACTTTGATAAAACTGCATGGTCTCCTTCATAATAGTTTTAGCCTCTTGCTCCATGGTGCCGAATTGAGTGGAAATTTCTTCAATGGAGGTCAGCGATGTCTCCAAAATTTTGTTGAAGGCCTCAATAGTACCATTTGCTTCTTGGTGGTATGGTGTACTCCTCTTATGTTGTATCTGGAGCTCCTCAGTTAGCACTTTTACCTTCTGGTCGACAAAGTGACTACCTTGGTCACTCATCAGGATTCTAGGACACCCAAATTGTGTCACAATATTCTATAAAATAAACTGTGTTGTTGTCACAGCAGTACAATCAACGACTGGTGCAGCTTCCTCCCACCGACTCAAGTAGTCAATTGTAGTAATAATATAGCAGGCACCAGTGTGCTGTGGATTGATAGGACCCACAAATTTTACAGCCCATTTATCAAGCAGTTATAGAGTCATCTATGACACCAGCGGCATCTCATCCCTCCGCGATGGTTTACCAACTCGTTGACAGACATCATAGCTCCTTGCATAGTCTGCAGCATCATTATGCAACATGGGCCACCATATCCCAACACGCAACACTTTTCGAGTAGTAGCACGAACTCCATAGTGAACCCCCGCAATCCCTGCATGTGCTTCTTCTAGAATGGGACCCTACTCATGTGGTAAGACACATCGTTGCAATATTTCATCTAGTCCAAGTTTGTATAACTGTCTAGCAATCAATTGAAAATCGGAGGTTTTGAGGACCAACTACTTCTTTTGGCTATTCGACATGTCTACAGGGGAAACACCAATAGACAGAAAATGAATAATTGTCACATAGTGATCATCTATGACATCGATTTGAAACAATTGCGCATTGGGAAAGGCATCATCAATATTGGTTGGTTCTTCACCATTCACAATATGCGACAGATGATCCAGACCAACATTCAACCATCCCGGCTTTACCACTATTTAAAAATCAAACTCTTGGAATAAAAGAAACCACCTATAGATTATCCCCCCCAACACAGGATTATTGACAAGGTATTGTAAAGAAAAATGATCAGTGAACATCTTGAAATGTCATCCCAACAAATAGTGCCTGATCTATTGTAGAGCATAAACCATCATCGAGACTTCCCTTTCGGTCGTGGTATAATTTTGTTCAGCAAATGATAACTTTCTACCGGCATATGTTGTTGGATGATCCAAGTCGCCTTCACCTCGCTGCACAAGAACACCCCCCAGCATAGTAGAGGAGGCATCAACATTCACATGGAATTCTTTATTCCAATAAGGGAAAACTAGTATTGGTGTAGAGGCCATCTTGGCCTTTAGGTTGTTGAAGCTTCCTCGACATTCCGGAGTCCATTCAAAGGCAGTGTCTTTCTTTAACAGCTTTTCCATGGGAGCGGTAATCACAGCGTATCCTATGATAAACTTGTGATAGTATTCCATATGTGCTAGTGTTTCTCGGAGAATATTTACATTTATTAGCAGTGGTAAATTGAGGATCAAAGAAATTTTCATCAAATCTATCAATAGACCTTCCTTGCATATGATGTGCCCAAGTAGCATGCCAAAGGGTGCACATAAAATACATTTTTTTTTAATTTAATGCAATCTGATGTTGTCTACACCATTCTAGCATCAATCACGGATTATCTACATGGTATTTAACCAAGCCATAGATGGTCCAGTCATCCATATATACCTGCGAGAATTTTTGAAGAAAATATTTAAATACACCAACAACTACGTGGGAGAATACAGTGGGTGCATTCTTCAACCCAAATGGCATAACGGTATATTTGAAACAACCCCAATCGGTGACAAATGTAGTCTTATGGAGATCCTCCTTCAAAATATGGATCTAGTGGTATCCCAAAAAGCCATCTGTGAAGGAATATACCTCCTGGACGCCTACACCTTCCAGGACTACATCTGTAAAAGGAGTCAGGAATGGATTGTGTACACTTGCATCATTCAACTTTCTCAGATCAATACAAATGCAGATTTAACCAGTCTTCTTGTCTTGGAAAACCATCAGGCTTATCCACTCTGATTCTACTATAGGTTCAATGATCCCAGCCTTGAGCATCCTATCAGTCTCAGCCTTCATGCTATCCTTGTATCACGGATTCAGTTTATACGGCCTTTGACATACTATTTTTGCATCTGGCTTGAGTGGAATATTCATTTCCCCCAAGTCGCCGAGTATCCCCTTCATCTCTGAAAATCACATTGGGAAAAGGTCCTAGAATTCATGCAGTAGATATGTGATTTTGGCCATCGTCTCTTCGCCCCAATAGTCTTCAACATGATCAAATTTTGGATTTTTCTGCCAACCCAATGTTAACTTTATGGATCGTCAATGGCTCATTCATCGAGTTTGTCAGTATGTTAGGAGATACAACACCATGACTTCCTTCGGACTCTGGAATATTAACATTTTGTAGCTCGTTATCATCTTCAGGTTCCCTGGAAAAGTTGTAGCATGTCATCATGAATTGGATGGAGAAATTTGCATGAAGATCAACGAGGTATGAAACAGGGATGAATTTTAATACTACATCGTGGAGACTGTGTAAAGCATTACATACCTCAGGGTTTGCATCCTGGAAGCTAAATGTTTGCACAAAAAAAAATGACAACTCCTCCCAAGTGGTAATGGTTCTACGCAATTATGTTTCCACATCTCTAGGAGAGTCTAATAACCCTAGTGCCCCACAACTATGGGGGCTTTTCCCCTCCAATCAACAAGGAGGGTTAACCTTAACACAATGGTGGGGACTATTGCCCCGACTTACAATAACTCACCTAGGGCTGACTTCTCTAGGATAGTCTAATAAACCTAGGGCACTACAACTACGGGGACTTTAACCCTTGATCAATAGGAGGGTTACTGTCAATGGCTTTACATGACTTGATTACATTATAGAATCTCCCGATGGAACATCGGGGCATGGCATGACTCAAATACATTACAGATACTTCCCGGAATAAACATGAGGGTACAATACATAAGATATACGGATGAATACATTGTGAAGTTACAAATACATCAATAATCCAGTCCTCAAAGATGTTATAAGCATAATCCCAACTTCTCCTAACTTCAACCTTTATTGGTTTGATATATCCCCGCCCTTCCTAATGGTCCATAGGAGCAATGACCCTAACATTCTTGATTTTTAATGTCAAAACACGTTTTTTGAAGTTGATAACGACCATTTTATCATTATCCCATCCAATTCCTAGCAGCACGGGATAGGAACCACCATCTTCTATAGCTTCTATCACATCAAAGTCAACATGTTTTTTCATACCTTCAATGTCAACAACCAAATTTGAAGCATGACCAATGGGGTTCACCTTCGCATGGTTTGCTAAATGCAGCTGTACCAATGACCATCCCAATGTTGGCTTTCCCATCAATTGCCAAGTTTGCTTCATCAGGATGTTTACATCTAAGCCAAGGTCCAAAATGACCAAGTCAACCTCATAATATCCAATATGGAGATTCATCCTCATCTCCTTGCCTGTTTTCCTCTTTTCCAAGGAATTCATAGCGGAATCCTTCATTGTCTTATCCAGGAGGTGCAATAATGTCTCAAGCTCGACAAGGGTGTCCGAGTCCCTCACCAATGATAGACAACTCTCAAAGAAATTGCGAAGGGTACCATACTTCCATGATGGTCCTGCTTCTATACAGGGGTCGAAAGTGGAAGGAAAATCAATGATTGGTAACTTACCTGGATTTCTCCCGATTACATCCTTTACATCAAAGAAGGTTCATTTCTCTGTCTCAATATAAAATGCGAACTTATTCTTACCAGCAAACCGAAATTGTAGCCGTGGTCCATCATCTCCATTTGTCACACCAGCGCGAGTGATGATCCCCACGTCGACATCCTTCATCTGTGTCTCATCCTGAATAGTGGCAACTGTCGATCGCTAGTTTAATTTCAAAGGTGGGTTCTGATGCAATGGTTGATTCATCAATTGGTTATGTGTCTGTGGTGGGTTCTAAATCTGATTCTATGGAAGGACCTAGTTCTGCATTATCGGCTGGTTTTGTACTTGGAATGCAGGAGGATTCTGACTCTATATATTCTATAATTGAGGAATTTGTCCTACTTGGAATTTTGCAATCAACTGAGGGAAAATTTCAACATTATGATCGCTAGATGCATAGTATGTGCATTGCACATGAGGGAACTCCCTCTGGTAATGCCCAAATATGCCACAAGTGTATCACTAGTTTGATTCATGACCTTGTCCTCCTCTGTGGCCAAATTATCCTCCTCGACCCTTGAACCCTCCACGGAATCCTCCTCGAACTCCTTCTTCCTGATACTGCAGTTGGTCCATTTCTTACTGTGGTGGGTTAGGTTGCTGTTGAACATACTATGCGGCTTGAACATATTGTGGTTAATTATACTGTGGTCACAGTTCCTGGTTATACTGTGGTTGTGCCACCATTTGCGGATTTGGTGGAAACTGTGGATGCGCTATAAACTATTGTTGTGGTTGCGCAAGGGCAAACTACAATAGAGGCAGTGGAGTATATGGTACCTGTGTTGCTAGTTGTACTACTTATGGCTGTGCTTACACTGTCTGGGGGTCCTCCCCTTTCACAAAGTATGAATCATATGTGCTTTCCTGGAGCAAATCATACGCGCGGCAGTTTTTGTCATCATGTCCACCTAACCGAAAAAAGGTACAGTACAAATTTTTTTCTTTGGTAACCATCTTCTGCATATAATCATAGTTCTTGTGTCAATGCCCATAGACCTAATTGATGTGACACTATGGTGCAACAGCACCACTCAGCGGATTGGGGGCTCCTGACAACAAATAGTTCTGAAACGTCAAGAAGGTATCCTTCATATGCCCACTTGCATGGAAACGGGTGCACCAAAGATCATCGTGATCTTCCCTAACATTTTTGATGTCTTGCAAGTGCAGCATCAAATTGGCCAACTACGCCTGAATCTGATTCATTCCAATGGCGATTTCCCCTACTGGTGATTGGTGATGCCTCCAATTTCATCGCGGTCTCTAGAGCCTCACTATGCGTCACAATCTTTTGCTGCATTAATGGTTTCAGATATGAGGGGCAAAGACCATGATAAACCATTGTTTTTGTTGAATGTCGCTCAATTTAAAACTGACTCGAGCCATCAATGCCTTAAATCGCTGATCAAAATCCCAAAACGTTTCATTGGTGAATTGTTTAATCTCTTTTAATTTAGTAATCTACTGATCTTCAGACTTTGGCTTCTTAAATTCCTCAAATAGCCCTATTTTGATTTTGTCCAATATTTTTGCAGTACCTCCCTGAGGCACCTATGTGAATCTCATAATCCATTCTAATGCCCAGCCCCTCAGAGTAGTGGTCAATTGACGTTTCTTGACATCATCATCAATAGTTTGTCGAGAAATCCAGATCGCTTCACATAAGAACCAGTATTGCTCTGGATCATCGGTGCCATTTCCATTGAAGATTGGAAACTTCATTTCATCTCCCACCATTATAGACCTTCTTCCTCTTGTTGGTGCTCTATTACTAGACTGTTGCTGACACGTCAAGCAATCCGACGTAGAATGCACATTCCTTCCTTGTGGGGGAGTAGTGCACAGAGGAGTAGGCATGTTACTACTGGGGTTCGATCCTGTCGTTCTTCCGGGCATAGCCTGGGACTATATGTCCTCGTCATCACAAAAAGGTCACTTCATCCCGTTTGTTTGTTATTCACGCTATCACACTTCGAATTCTGCAGGACCTTCACCCGTCCTCTACCTCTTTTCTTGAAACCTTGCTCCTCCCCTCGTACAACCACTTGTTTCTTCGGTGACCTTTACATTCTCACCAAAAATCATTCCCATCTATCCCTTGCTTCCTTATGCATTTCCCCCCTTTCTGTTGCAGTGCCTACATCCCCCGCACACCATATTTTGCACTACTCTTTGTCCATCTTTAGGATACCCTTTTCAAAGACTAGTTGCTTAATCGACAATTGTAGTGACAACAAGAATCTTCCTTGTTGTCCACTGAAAAACTCCCTTTCTTCTCTGCTAACAGATTTATTAGTATCAACGAAAAACTCAGAGATGTATCCATCTAAGATACTATCCAACCATACCTTGACTACCCACGATGCCTTGTTGTTGGTTTCTTGCAGCTCTTGGATTAATTCTGGGGTCCAAGATGTTGGATTTCCTCCTTGAAAGTTTGTCTTCCACTTAGTGAACTTCGCCAGCCATTCATGCAAGAGCACCAGGAATTCACAAAAGAACCATTCATGAGGACTGTCATGAATATATCTGTCCAGCTAGTGGCATGTCGATAGCTTAGGACTCTGTTTTTCGCTTTTAGCAAACTCCCGCAACTTTATATCAAACCATCCCTTGATCTTTGATCGAGTCAGATTCCAGAACATATCCCCCTCTTATTTGCAATTAGGTACTAGAAACAAAACCATTTGTTGGTGAATCCCACCAACAAAGCTTCATCGATAGGGGTTCGCACTCTGTCGATGCCCTACAGCACAATCTCCCTCAGCACTGGCCTAGACAGGTTTTACCCTGTCTAGCAATGTCTACAAAGCAGACAATGTCTCACCCGAGGCATTCAAGGGAGAGCTATTAGAACTAAGTTTTCGACAGTGGGAGAGGAGGATATGGGGATCTGATGGAGAGACACCATCACTTATGCAATAATCACACAACATCACAATATCGTGGCATTATTCATGGAACATCACTACTCACAGCGCATCAAACAGTTACAAAAACACAGATTCCATTGACATCAAATCAATAGATTTCATTGATGTAGCAGAAAGAGACTGAATCACATCTATATTATTCCATTGTAACAGAGTCGCAGCATCATAACATATCTATAACAATAGACAAGAATTGAACCATAGTCATTGCATCATATTAATCTTGTGCAAATGTACCACATTACATAGTTCTTCTCCAAGACCGGAGACTGCATACATCAAGAAACCCCGATCATATCACAGTTAATACAGAAAACACTACATAACACAGATCGCATAGATCTTATCCATACAATCGCGCATACAATCACACACAATTGCTCATGACTACCCACATACGACTCTTCTGCCATTCTTCCTAAATGTCCCAAAAATAGATCTATAAATAGGCTTATGCCTTTACATCAAGGGTCCACTACTAACTGAATTCTAACCACTACTGACCTTTTGCAACAAAACTTGGTCAAAATATAGATAAAATATTCAAAAATTAGTTATTTTCCTGCTTATCACATCGATCTTCCCTTGCGCGGTACCACGTGAGCTTGTGCAGCTGCCACGACACTGCGCAACTCACTCGCCCGAAAACCCTTTCCAACACCTAGTTCGTTGATATGATATCTCTTCATGGTGATTACTTTTCAATTCTGCAACAATTCTTCTGCAACACTCAGTTTCCAAAACTACATTTTTACAACAAATTTTCCACAATTGCAGATTGCAGATTGCAAATGTACATTCCCATTTTAACTGAAAATGGATTCCGTAATTTCTCCCACAAGTCTCTTTCCGCAATTCCTGTGAGTCATCCATTTCTTGTGGAATCTATGTCTAACATGCGATTCATAAAAGTTACATATTTTTAAATCAGACTATTGCAGAATAATTGATCGGTGAAATGACCAATTCATTCCTTTTGCATTGCATGAATAAATATACAGCTTAGTGACTTGTGAGGATTCTTGACAAAGTCACACAATTCATTCATTAACAATGAATTAAAACATATTTCATGTTATTGAAAAGAATACATCATATATTCAGATATGCAGAGGATTGAAACTCTGTTCTTTATTCCATCAACAACCAATGTCTTTGATTATTACATTCAATACTAGTATAGAACTCCATCAAACCTGTCAAATACAAACAAGCAGGATCTGAAATCCTAAGAAAGTAAATCTATGACTAAACTATCCTCAAGCAACCTATTGCAATATTCGAGGACATCAGTGACAAATTTCCATCATTACATCCAAACTAATCCTATATATAAAACAAACTACAAGAACTGACAACTAATCCAATCCTTCTAGAATGATTACATGGAACCATAAAAGTAGTATTTCCTGCTCAATAAGAAAACATAGGACATTGACTCGATTCTCCTACATCATTATGTGGGATAACAAAGCATATATTTTTATTAAGTGGAATCCTAAGGAAGGTTTGATTAACCCTTTTTCTGCCATAGAATTCTTAATGAGGGGAAGCATATATTAGAGTTGATTCTTAATGAGGGGAAGAATATAATAGAGTTGATTGACCTTTCTTCAATGATTTTATTCTCATTGTTGATTATTCTAACGGAGGTGAGCATGAAACAGTGTCAATTGACCCTTCATGAATGTTCATTTTCTTGTCATGGGGTATCTATTGGAAGGGTCACTCAACTCTTTCTCAAGAATTCTATTTTCATTAAAGGAGATCATGAAGAAGGGTCGATCAAGCCTTCATGAAGATTATATTTGTTTCACTAGGTGTTGGATGGATGGGTCAATCAACCATTCCTCAAGAAATGTTTTATAAAATAAGGACCCATAAGAATTGTTAATCGACCCTTCCTATATAATACTATTGGCACAGAGGTGAAGAACATAGAAGGTATGGTTGATCATTCATTGAGGATGGTATTTCACAGGTAGGGTATCTAATGAAATAGTCAACTAGCCTTTCTGAGAGTAAATTTTTATCTAGTGCAAAGGTTAGATGGTGTTTCTTTAGGATTAATATTCTCATGTCATAACATGGTTTTTGAAGTTGATAATAGCCATGCTATCATTAGCCCATCCAATTCCTAGCAGAGCGGGATAGGAACTACCATCTTCTACAACTTCTATCACATCAAAGTCAACATGTGTTTTCATACCTTCAATGTTGACAACCAAATTTGAAATAGGACCAATGGGCTGCACCTTCGCCTGGTTTGCTAAATGCAGTTGTATCGATGACCATCCCAATGTTTTCTTTCCCATCAATTGCCAGATTTTATTCATCAAGATGTTTACATTTGAGACAAGGTCCAAAATGACCGAGTCAACCTCATAATATCCAATCTGGACATTCATCCTCATCTCCTTGCCAGTCTTTCTCTTTTGCAAGGAATTCACAGCAGAATCCTTCACTATCTTCTCTGGGAGATGCAATAATGTCTCAAGCTTGATAAGGGCATCTGAGTCCCTCGCCAGTGATAGAAAACTCTCAAAGAACTTGCACAGGGTACCATACTTCCATGATGGTCCTGCTTCTGCAGAGGGGTTGAAAGTGGAAGGAAAATCAATGATTGGTAACTTACCTGAATTTCTCCCGATTACATCCTTTGCGTCAAAGAAGGTATCTTTCTCTATCACAATATCAAATGCGGCCTTCTTCTTACCAATAAGACAAACTTGTAGCCTTGTTCCATCATATCCATTTCTCGCACTAGCATGAGTGACGATCCCCACGTCGAGATCCTTCATCCACGGCTCGGCCTGAATAGTGGTAACTATCGATCCCTGGTTTAAGTTCAAAGGCAGGTTCTGATGAAATGGTTGATTCATCAGTTGGTTCTGTGTTTGTGGCAGGTTTTGAATCTGAGTCTGTAGTGGGACATGGTTTTGAATTATCGGTTGGATTTGTACATGGAATGCAGGTGAATTCTGATACAACGTATTCTGTAACTGCAGAATTTGTCCTGCCTAGAATTTTCCAATCAACTGAGGGAAACCTTCAACATTATGATCACTGGATGTATAGTATGTGCACTGCGCATGAGGGCACTCCCTCTGGTAATTCCTAAATACCCCATAAGGGTAGCACTGGTTTGATTCATGACCTCATCCTCCTCCATGACCAAATCCTCCACTTCAACCTCTGAACCCTCCATGGAATCCTCCTTGGACTCCTTCTTGCTGGTACTATGGTTGGGCCATTTGTTGTTGCGGTGGGTTAGGTTGCTACTGAAAATATTGCATGGCTTGAACATATTGTGGCTAATTATACTATGGTTGCATTGCTTGGTTATACTATGGTTGTGCCACCATTTACGGCTGTGGTGCAAACCGTGGCTGCGCTATAAAATTTTGTTGTGGTTATGCAAGGGAAAATTGCAATAGAGGCAGTGGAGTATACAGTACCTGTGTTGCTGGCTGTACTACTTATGGCTATGATTACACTATCCATGGGTCCTCCCCTTTCACAAAGTATGAATCATACGTCCTTTCCTGGAGCAAATCATAGGCGCAGTAGTTTTTGTCGTCAAGTCCAACTGACCGACAAAAAGTATAGTACAAACTTTCTACTTTGGTAACCATCTTCTGCATATAATCATAGTTCTCGTGTCAATGCCCATAGACTTGACCGATGCGACACCATGGTGCACCAACACCATTCAACGGATTGGGGCCTCCTGACAGCAAATAATTCTGAAACGTCGGGTAGGTATCCTTGGTATGTCTGCTTGCATGGCAACGGGTACACCACATATCATCGCAATATTCCTTAACCTTTTCGATGTCTTGTAATTGTAGTGTCAAATTGGCCAACTGTGCTTGAATCTGATTCATTCCAACGATGGTTTCCCCTACTAGTGACTGGTGATGCCTCCAATTTCATCGCGGTCTCCAGAGCCTCACTCTACATTGCAATATTTTGCTGCATTAATGGTTGTTGGATATGAGGGACAAGCGCCACGAAAAGCCATTCTTTATGCTGAATGTTGCTCATCTGAAAACTGACTCGAGCCATCAATGCCTTAAATCGTCGATCAAAATCCCAAATCATTTCATTGGGGAATTGTTTGATCTCTTTTAATTCAGTAATCTACTGAGCTTCGGACTTTGGCTTCTTAAATTCCTTAAATAGCCCTTTTTTTATCTCGTCCAATGTTTTTGCAGTACCTCCATAAGGCACCCGTGTGAATCTCATAAACCATTCCAATGCCCATCCCCTCAGAGTAGAGGCCAACTGACATTTCTTGACATCATCAGCAATAGTTTATCAGGAAGTCCAGATCACTTCACATAAGCACTAGTACTGCTCTGGATCATCGGTTCCATTTCCATTGAAGATCGACAACTTCATTTCATCTCCCACCATTCTAGACCTTCTTCCTCTTGTTGGTGCTCTATTACTAGACTATTGCTGACACGTCAAGAAAGTCGGCGTAGAATGCATGTTCCTTCCTTGTGGTGGAGTAGTGCACAGAGGAGTAGGCATGTTATTGTCGGGGTTCGATCCTGTCATTCTTCTGGGTGTAGCTTGGGCATGTATGTCCTCATCGTCACAAAAATGTCGCTTCATCCAATGTGGTTGTTATTCACGGTATCACACTTCAACTTCAGCAGGACCTTCACTCGTCCTCTGCCTCTTTTCTCGAAACCTTGCTCCTCCCCTTGTACATCCACTTGTTTCTCCAGTGACCTTTACATTCTCACCAGAAATCATTCCCATCTATCCCTTGCTTCCTTATGCATTTCCCCCCTTTATATTGCAGTGCCTACATCCCTCGCACACCAGAGTTCCACTACTCTTGGTCCATCTTTACGATACCCTTTTCATAGACTAGTTTCTTAATCGATAGTTGTAGCGACAAAAAGAATCTTCCTCATGGTCCACTGAAAAACTCCATTTTTTCTTCACTAAAAGATTTATTAGTATCAACGACAAAATCAGTGATGTATCCTTCTAAGATACTATCCAACCATACCTCAACTGCCTGCGATGCCTTGTTGTTGGTTTCTTGCAACTCTTGGATTAATTCTGGGGTCCAGGACGTTGGCTCTCCTCCTTGAAATTTTGTCTTCCGCTTAGCGAACTTCGCCAACCATTCATGTAAGAGCACCGAGAATTCACAAAAGAACCATTCATGAGGAATGTTGTGGATATATCTGTCCAACCAGTGGCATGTCGACAGCTTAGGACTCTGGTATTCAACTTCAGAAAACTCTCCCCACTTCATATCAAACCATCCCTTAAAATCTGATCAAGTCGGATGCCAGAACATATCCCCCTCTTATTTGCAACTTGGTCCTAGCAAAATAACCATTTGTTGGCGAATCCCACCAACAAAGCTTCATCGACAAGGGTTCGCACTCTATTGACACCCTGCAATGCAATCTCCCTTAGCACTGGCCCAGACAAGTTTTACCCTATCCAGCAACATCTGCAGAGCAAACGAGGTCTCACTCGAGGAATTCAAGGGAGAGCTGTCCGAACCGAGTTTTCGACAGTGGGAGAGGAGGATATGGGGATCTGACAGAGGGGCACCATCACTTATACAATCATCACACCACATCACAATATCGTAGCATTATTCATAGAACATCACTACTCATAGTGCATCAAGCAGTGACAAAAACACAGATTGCATCGACAAAAAAGCAACAAATCTCATTGATGTAGTAGAAAGAGACTGAATGACATCTATATTATGCCATTGTAATAGAGTCATAGCATCATAACATATCTATAAAAATAGACAAGAATTGAACCATAGTCATCGCATCATATTAATCTTGTGCAAATGTACCACATTACATAGTTCTTCTCCTTAACAGGAGACTGCATACATCAAGAAGAAACCTGGATCAGATCACAGTTAAGACAGAAATTTTTTTATAAGACAGATCGCACCAGATCTTATCCATAAAATCGTGCATACAATCACACACAATTGCTTATGACTACCCACATACAACTCTTGTGCCATTCTTCCTAATTGTCCAAAAAATAGATCTATAAATAGGCTTATGCCTTTACATCAAGGGTCCACTACTAACTGAAGTCTAACCACTACTGACCTATTGCAACAAAACTTGGTCAAAATATACATAAAATATTCAAAAATCGGTTATTTTCTTGTTTATCGTGTCGATCTTCCCTTGCGCAGTACCATGTGAGCTTGCACAACTGCCGCGACACTACGTAACTCACTCACCCCAAACCCCTTGCCAACACCTAGTTCGTTGATATGATATCTCTTCATGGTGATTACTTTTCAATTCCGCAACAACTCTTCTACAACACTCAGTTTCCACAACTGCATTTTTACAACAACTTTTCCACAATTGCGTATTGCAGATTGCGAATGTACATTCCCATTTTTACCAGAATTGGATTCCACAATTCCCACAAGTCTCTTTCCGCAATTCCTGTGATTTTTCCATTTCTTGTGGAATCTATGTCTAACGTACGATTCATAAAAGCTACATATTTTTAACTTAGACTATTGCAGAAGAATTGATCCGTGAAATGATCAAGTCATTCCTTTTGCATTGCATGAATAAATATCCATATTAGTGACTCGTGAGGATTCTTTACAAAGTCACACAATTCATTCATACATAAGGAATTAAAACATACTTCGTGTTATTGAAAATAAGACATCATATATTCAGATACGTGCAGAGGATTGAAACTCTGTTCTTTATTCCATCAATAACCAATGTATTTGATTATTGCATTCAACTCTAGCATAGAACTCCATCAAACCTGTCAAATCTGAACAAGAAGGATCTGAAATCCTAAGAAAGTAAATCTATGACTAAAGTATACCTGAGCAACCTCTTGCAATATTCAAGGACATCAGTGACAAATTTCCATTATTACATCCAAACTAATCCTATATAAAAAACAAACTACAAGAACCGACAACTAATCCTATCCTTCTAGAATGATTACATGGAACCAGAAAAGTAGTATTTCCTGCTTAATAAGAAAACATAGGACTTTGACTCTATTCTACTGCATCATTGTGTGGGATAATGAAGCATATATTTTTATTAAGTGGAATCCTACGGAAGGTTTGATTGGCCCTTTTTCCGCCATAGAATTATTAATGAGGGGAAGCATATAACAGAGTTGATTGACCTTTCTTGAATGATTTTATTCTCATTGTGGATTATTCTAATGGAGGTGACCATGGAATAGTGTCAATTGACCCTTCTTGAATGTTCGTTTTCTTGTCATGGGGTGTCTAGTGGAAGGGTCATTCAACTCTTTCTCAAGAATTCTATTTTCATTAAAGGAGATCATGAAGAATGGTCAATCAAGCCTTCATGAAGATTATATTTGTTTCACTAGGTGTTGGATGGATGGGTCAATCAACCATTCCTCAAGAAAAGTTTTACAAAATAAGGACCCATAGGAATTGTTAATCGACCATTCCTATATAATAGTATTGGCATAGAGGTGAAGAACATAGAAGGTTTGGTTGATCATTCATCGAGGATGGTATTTCACAGGTAGGGTATCTAATGAAATAGTCAACTAGCATTTCCTAGAGTAAATTTTTATCTAGTGCAAAGGTTAGATGGTGTTTCTTTAGGATTAATATTCCTATGAAGGAGGGAATTACAAATATTTAATTTCCCCTTTCTCAAGGATGGCATTCATGTCAATGACAATCTATTGGAAGCGACAACAAAACCTTATCATTCAACGTTTTTTAATAATTATGTTTCCATAGAAGGGTTTGCCAATCCTTTGTCTAGGGTAGAATTATCATGGAAGGAGAGTACATAGAAGGTTCGAATAAACCTTCCTTAGTGATGGTGTTTTCCTCATGGGGTATCTAGTAGAAGGGTTGGAAGAAATTGATTTCAGTATAATATTCTTATTGAAGTGAACATCAAGAAGGGTTATTTGAACCTAGACTCAAAGGATGATTTTTTTATGAAGGAGTATCTAGAAAAAGGGTACATTAAACCTTCCTCTAAAATATTATTCTCAAGGAAGGGAATTCAAGGAAAATAGTCTCTCAACCCTTCCTCTAGCATATAAGAACTCCCAAAGAGGGGTATTTCAAGGAAAAAAATAAAAAAAACTCCATATACCATATTATTCATATGAAGGATTATCTAATGAAAGGGATTGAGTACCCATCCTCCAATATGGATTTCTTTTCTAAGGTGATCTCAAGTAAGGGCCAACCGACCCTTCATCTAAAATAGTATTCTCAATAAAGGTAGGTCATATAAAGGTATACTAATCCTTCCTAGAACATGTAATTCTCATCAAGGGATATCATGGGGATTGGAAAGGATATTATTCTTGTTGAAGAGATTTCAAGGGAATGCAGTTTTTTTTATCACACTAATACTCCATTGAGGCCCACTTAACTAAAATATCATTAAAAGATTATTTTAACCATTGGAAAAAGTGACATGTTATATTTGTTAGAGAATTATTTAATGAAAATATGGATTAATCAATTCCCTTATTATAGGAACCATGATTCTTATAATTGTATGAAAAAGGACACACTATTGAGGGATCTAGAATTTTTTTGCATAATACTACTATGTTAACAAATATCATTTAATTTTATTCAACAAATTTTCTGTCTAAATTTTGTTAGTATAGGTATTTGAAGTGATCAATTGCTTGAAATGTCAACAATTTGTTTTCAATATTATATAGTATTTTACGTCCATTTATACTATCTTTTACTTCAAGGATAGAGCTTATGAACATTTTCATGAAAATTAGTGCTAGAGAATTATCTCATTTTTTGCAGTTGTATGTGCATATTTTACCCATAAGAGAGGTTGTAATGTCCCCAAAAATTGAAAAAAAAAAATTATAGGCCAGTGAAAACTACCCCAAAGGGGATCATTATTACTCTTGCGGAATTACACGCACTACTTATACTTTCGATCTCTTCAGAAACTGCCCATACTGTCCTTTTAATCTCTTATCCATTCAGTGATTATTAGTTTGTTTACTTCTTATGTATTAATTATGTTGTTTAAACTATTTATACATCTTAGTTATTACTGTCGGTGAATTAATGAATTGTATAGATCATTGTTTTACTCCTGCACATGTGTACTTTGTTTATTTAATAAAAACTAACTTAACTTTGTTGATGGAAACAAAGTGGTGGAGTGGCGAGACTCATTCTCCCATGACGATCTGAGAGGTAAGGTCAATCTTCGTTATGCAGGCTTACTTAGTTCATTCGAACTAAGGCACCTTATTTATTGACTTACAGGTTACTTTTGCGACATCAGGATTATTTTGTTACTTGAAGCAATTCAGTTCCTAGTTATACTTCTAGTTCCGCCTTGCACTTCTATTACTGTTCTGTTTTACGACTCAGGTAATCCCTATGTTCGTTAATTATCTTTCTTAGTTAATTAACTAGATGCTATGAATTAACTTACTATCCTTACCGTTATTAATTATCTATCTCTTGGTTAATTAATTACACTTCTCTTGTTTCTATTTTGTAGGACTGCCTTGGCTACAAGTTTGGAAACTTAAGCTTGCTCTTCCTAGTGAGGGCATCATGGCATACTACGTTTGCCATGATTCCTAAATACTAAAAAACCTAGACTAAGGACTTATGCACAAACTCTACCTATATGATCTAACAAAGGACATGTACCAACATATTACTTTGATGCTAGGGGGATAAAATGTAAACACTATACAATAGCGTTAAGTTTGTGCACACTTTAGAGTTGAAAGACTATGGTATAAATACCATGTCATTGGTAATATGTCTTCCTTGGCATTAGAAGGTGGCGAAACTATAGGATATATTGTGCACCATGATATAATGGGGTTTATCTTAACACTTGGTTGAATGTATTACAACGATGATTCATAAACTATGGTGAGGGTTCATGAATGCGTTAATGGCCACCAGCTGGTGCCATTAATGCCATCGAGGTTTGTGAAAATGCTTGGCAAAGGTTTTGGGCATTCGTTGTTTGTGCATTATGTGGTTTTGGCATTGGGGTTTCATGTGGTTTCTGCGTAGTTGGAGAAGGGAGGCGACCTCCATTGATTTGCAAGTAAGCTAACCACCAGACTCTATGTAAAGACATTGTTTCATTGTTTTATCCATGGCATGGTCATGTTTCTCATGCCATCGTTGATTTTATTGTAGGTGAAAATAAAGGCGCTTTGGGTTTTGCAAAGAGCTATGTTTTTGATTTGGGGTTGCTACTTCATGGCCATGGTAAGCCTGCTAGCCAGGTCTTACTTGCCTCCTCTCGTTCTGGGCATTTCTGAGTTGGGATTCTTTACAGGGTTGGGGTTTTAGATGGCACTTATCGACTCTGCCTTCGAGGTTTGTAATGTAACTTGCTCTAGTTTTTTACTCTCATTGGGAGGTTTGGCATCTTGATCCATGGTTGCACCATTACTTGTAATGCTTCCATAGCTCATAGCTTGCCATTTAACATTATTAATACGTTGACTATTGTAAAAAAGGATTCGTGCCTTACTATGTAAATATACAGGGGGTTGGATTTTATGTGAAGACTGTAATGTTTTTTGGTATAATATGCATATGATTTTCGTTCAGCATTTTTAATATATTATACTGTGTAAATTTGGGATTGTGTAGTTATTTTAGTGCTGCGTTTAAAAAGATGAATTGCTGGGTTCGATCGTGGATTTATGCTTGTATAATTTACTCTGTGTATAATGGTAACAGTTTGGGTTTTGGAAGTATGCACAACACTCCATTTATATTGTTTGTAATTTATGTTTGGGAAAGCTTCTAGAGCTTGGGGCGTTATGCCATGGGCTGCACAATTATGGCAATGGTGTCATAGCCCATTGGCTTGCCACCCTAAGCTTTGTGTTAGCGTTAATGGAAACTGTGTATTATACAAAGTGTTGTAATTTGGTTTTAATAGTTCGGGATGGGTGCAGTTGATGCCATGAATGGCATGTGCCTCTCCTAATGATTGCGATAGTTTAGTTGGCATTTTAATATGTAATTTGTTATTTAAAAAGATATGGCTATAATAGCCAGGGTTATGGAAAACCCGCGATATTTTTTTGGTTACTGCAATATGACTATGTGATTATTACTATGCGATTGGATTTGGAAAATTGGCCATGGTCGGTGTGACTGGGTATACAACGTTCAGGATTTGGGCCTGGAAGATACCAAATTGTAAAACATTTTATATGTAATAATAGAAAGGATACGATGTATTAAGCTATGGATTTTGTTATGCATTTTGATTATAGTAATGATTTATGTTAAGGTTATTATTATGTTGGTCTTGGGTCATAGACATCCATGGGATTCGATGTCGCGACCTGTGTTGGCATAAGATAGGGTTTTCTTCTTAAGAGGAACAATTCCTTGTTTAAATAAGAACTATAGATATATTTTTAATGTGGATTTTAATTTTTCTTATCAATTATATTTGTAACCCATCAGGGTCAATACCACGACCTCTGTTTATTAATACAGAGTTATATGAATTGTTTACTTTTTAAAATTATAGGTGGATGTTTATGATGAATATTATATGGTACTTTTAAAGATATAATGTATGTGATTTATGGTATTTTATTGTAGATGTTAATACTGTAGGTTTTATGGCAGAGTCTTGATAAGGACCACATGGATGGTCACGATATCCCTCTGATTAATTATAATGTTTGTTTCGAGTTATGTAAAGTATTTTGTTTTAATGATTATGTGAAACAGACCTTGGAAGGTCTTTAATAATTTGATTAGCTTGTTTATTATATGAAATCTGTTCTTAGTAGATCTAGTTTATAATATATACTTGTTATTAGTCAGCATAATTAATATTTTAATTAATTACTACTGAACTAGATTCTTTAAATCTTAGGGAAAGCCTCTGCTGACAAATGGAATATGTCAGCAGGGTATTAAATATAGAGAAAAAAGTATAAACATAATACTAAGATCAAAACCTAGTTAATACAGGAACATTTATGAAAGAAACAAACCCTAAACATAAACAACATATAATAAAAATTCTCCAGCCTATGATTATTAAATGACAAATACAAACCCTAGTAGATTGTTAACCATAAAATTAACCATTAGGGTTAGAAATTACATTGCAGCCATTATTTAACATAAAAAATAATGAATCTTTAGGAAAGAAATAGAATAGGCCTTCAAGGGATTCATACCTAAATTTTAAGCTTTGTCAATGGCTGCACCTACACACTTAAATAACCAACATTAACAATTCAATGCAGAGATTACCTCTGTTTGATGACCAAATCACTTGGGAACTACCACGTTCCACCCAACCATGACCCAGAACCATTCCTGGTTTAAATATGGATCCCCCCGAGCTGGAATCCAACATGCAAGTAGCTTAGAGCTCCTAAGGTAGGGTTTCCTAACTGGTAATCAGTTCTGAATCAATCCTTTTTATCTTGCAGCAATAGTTCTCCAAGAAAACACTTGAGAGAAAAAACAGGCAGAATAATAATTCTCCTAGATAAAAATCAGAACCCCAAGCCTTTGCTTGGCTTGAGTCTTTATAGATAGACTTTTCAGTCAAAGGGGCAATTAAATCAAGAAATCCTTATTTTCTTTATTTAACCCTTTTTTAATTACTTGGGTATTTTTTCCAATACTTAACTTCGGAACTTTTAACTAGTTCCTAGTTAATATTTCATAGCTATTTCACTATTTATTAAACCTTTAATAATAAATAATAATTTGTGGAGCTTCTCTTCTTTCTTTATTCAATTATATAATTAATCATAATTAATTCTTTATACATACTATGTATAAAATACATAGTATTATAATACTCGTTAGCATTTGTCTTTGGGCATCATTTATTATGATCCCTATACTTAACGATACTTCTTCATGAAGGTCAAGTAGATAGATGGATTAGGTCTAGTAGGCTAGGCAACTCTAAACATCCTTGCATGTTGGATTTCCCTCATATAACGTGGTAGTTATTTAGTACTTGAAGAGAATACAAAAATTCAAAATTTCATTTAATAACATAAAAATAAGTATGATGAGATCAATAATTATTCTCGATTCGTTTTCGCTTGGAGGTGATTTTAATATTTTCAGTAACCCCTAGCGCTTACCAGAGCCCATACTCAACATTTATAACAAGGAGTTACAAACATAGTGTAATTCCAGAGCTCTCGCTCAACACTAAATACTAGGATGTACTTGTACAATACACTTAGGGATACAATGGCCAAGGATCCGATGCTCCATAGCTTATGCTCAACATCAACATGGAATGCTCTAGAGCTTATGCCCAACATTTCCAATTATCTTTTCATGTGTTCCGGAGATTTATGCTCAACACAAATGTAAGTACTCATGTGCTCCAGAGCCTCTCGCTCAACACAAAACATCTCATCGATCATGTGCTTCAGGGTCCATGCCCAACACAAAACATTTCATCAATCATGTGCTTCAAGGTCCACTCCCAACACAACCAACATATATATACATATATACCATCAACAATTGGCTTACGCCAAATATACAAAGAAAATCATCATGTTCATATGAAATGGGGTCTTTGACCCGATATAAAAATAAAACATCAATATGACCATCATGATCAATAGGCTCATGCCTATAAATGGTAGGTCCGAAATTCAGGATATTACAGGGGCCCACATGCAGGTTAAACTGGCTCTTCTTCCAAAATTGTAGTCCTATGGAAGGGGATCATGTAGAAGGTTTTGTATATCATTCATCAATGCGAGTATTCTCATCCTAGGGTATGGAATGGGAAGGTCAAATGGTCATTCTACAAAAATACTATTCTCATGTGAAGGCATGAATAAATGTAAGATGGATATTCTCAAAAGATGGTATTAGCATATAGGAGTATCAAATTGATGTGCTGATGCATCCTTCTGAAAGAAATATTTTCAAAAAATGGGATCATGGGAAAGTGTTGACAGATCCTTCCTCCTACATGCTATTCTCATGGAGGGGTATCTAAGTGAAGTGTCAAATGAATTTTATTCTAGTATATAAATACCATATAGTGATAGACAAGGAAAAGGCCATCCAACCTTTCTTTGAGAATTAGTATTCTGATTGAAAGGGGGTCTCATGAAATGGTTGGAAAATACTTCTCAACTATAGAATTATAGAAAAGTGGTTTCCTATGGAGGTGATCTCTAACCTTTTCTCTAGTATTTATATTATTATGGGTGTATCCCAATAAAACTTTAGTTTCCCCTTCCTTGACCATAGTATTCTCATTGAGGGCCATCCATGGAAATATTCACCCAAGTCTTCCTCAAAAATAGAATTCTTCCCAAGAGGGATCATAGTGAATGTTCAACCAACCTTTCCTCAAGTAAAATATTATATTTTCATAGGATCTCTATGAACAGTCAGTTGACCTCTATTATAGAATAATAATCTTGTTGTAGAAGAAATATTCAAATAGTTAGTTGACCTTTCCTTTATATGCATAATTTTGTCATTTTCGGGAACTTAGGAAAAGGTTGGTTGATCCTTCATTGAGCATAGTTTATTTTTCAAGGGGTGTCTTAGAAAAGCAATGACAAACCTTTCGTTGATCATATAATTCTATTAAAAGGAGTATAATTTGAAATGGTTATCATATCCTTCCTTGAATATACTATTATCATTAAACTAATATGAGGGAAGAGCCAATCAACCCTTTATTTATAAAAAAAAATAATAAATTTGTTTAGATTTATTCAATTGAATTTTAAAGTCCTATTATCATTTAACTTATGATATTTATATTGATTTATGTCCGATTATGTTTTATTGGAACATTCATTATATTTTTTCCTTGAAATATAGTTTATCTATATCATTATTTTAATTAATTTATGAATTATTTAGACTTGTGGTGGTATATTTGTTGTTGTAGTTTGGAAGAAGATTCATTTTAGAGTGTTGGATTATGAGCACTATGTAGGCCTACTTTTCAACAAGTTTTTGAGGGATAACATTTTAAATAAAAAAATTGCATGCAATGATATCAATCATGGATGTGTCATTGTAAATGTTACTAAAATTAATATCATATATATTCAATCTCTGCATGTGTCAAGATGTGCATATGCATTATTAGAAGAAAAATGTAATTTTATTAAATTAGATACATCATATACTTTTAACCATGCTAACTACTACATAAAACATGTTGTTGTGAAAGAGATATATAGTTTCGATTCTAATAGTGGATTTAAAATTATTCTTCATGAATTTAGGTAATACTTTCTTCTTAGAAAAGTCATACTTTTTTACATAAATGTTCAAATAAGAAGGATGAAGTTTCCATAGGTGTTATGAAAAATTTAGATTAATTCGATTTTTTATTTTTATTTTTGTAGAAGAATTAATAGGGAAATTGTTAATTTTTTAAATCTTAATAGTGGAATTAACATATTAATTGAAAACATTGAATAATCAAAAGCATAAATATTCACATACAACACATAATTTAACCTGGGAAACCATTTATAAATTGATGGAGAAAACCCCAACAAAATCTTCCTTGGTATATTGATAGATAACATAGAATATCTTTACAATGAGAAGATTACATCAACCACCCCTAGTGCAATATCAAAGAGAAATTCCAAGCATTCTTGGTGCAATATTAGCAAAAGAGAGAATACATATTGAGAGAATATCCCAACAGTATATTCAGCATAAAACCATTACAATTTTGTTGTCACATGTACAAAAAATCAATGCCTTCAAGAGAGAATTCACTATAGACATTGATCTCATCAAATCTTGTATAACAAGTGCACAATCCTTCTCATTCTTGGATTATATCTTTGTCTTCTCACTTTAGGGTGAACTCTCCCTTCGATTGGATGCTAGACTACTTAGTTAGGTTGCTAACTCAAGTGTTGTAACTTAAGTGCCGTAACTCAAGTGTTGTGCTTAGTCCAAATCAAGTATCATAACTCAAGTGTCATAAGTCAAGTGTTGTAAATCAAGTGTCATATTTTATTTTGAATCAAGTGTTGTCATATAAACACTTAGTTAATTATATCTTATTTTTTAACAGTCATTTAACTCTTTTTACTAAATTCTTTCTTGTTAACACCACTGAAGTGAATAATTTGAGTTCTCTCTTATTTAACTAAAGTCTTTCTTGTTAACATCACTAAAGTGAACAATTAGAGTTCTCTCTTATTTAACTAAATTATTTCTTGTTAACATCACTGAAGCAAGCCATTCGAGTTCTCTCTTATCTAACTGAAGTATTTCTTATTAACACCATTGAAGTAAGCAATTCAAGTTATCTCTTATATTATCACATCTTATCTTTATCTCTTGTATTATATGCATGGTCGACTTATGACAACTTTAATTTATTTATCATATCAAATAAATAAGGAGATTTTTCCAATGGTGTGATCATCTCATTCTACTATAGTTCCAAGTGGTCATATACTAAAGTAATTCACTCTAGAGGTGGTAAATATGTAGAGGATACTTAATATCTTATCCATACCTAAGACCATGCTTAGTAGTACATCACATACCATTTGTGATTCGACTTGCAAAGAGTTACCTCAACACATGAGGATCTCTCTTGACACACAAGATCTTAGTCTTGACAAACAATTCTGTACACCACCATCACTTTGTCATACAAAGAATTATCTCAATACATGAGGTTTAACCTTTACAGATAAGGATTAATCATTATTTAGTCCAACTCAATATTCTACTCCACGTTTTGTCAGTAACTCAGACTCTATAAGGTACTACCTTGACACATGAGGTTCAAATCCATGGCCCCATGGAGTGATAGCGTGCCTGGAAAGAAAATTTAAAAGATGAATAGATACAATGATGCTTCAATAGTTCGTTGATGTGAGTGAAAAAGGTTGGATATCCATAATAAAAGGAAATAAAGGTAATTAATCAGCATTGACTTAGAGAATGACTCGTGATGATGTAACTTTAACACTCCCTCTCAGTGAGGGAATCATTCTCTGCCATATCCTTACGTATTTTGTAATTGCTTAATTGTTTTTTACTTCTTTTTCATATCTAGATTTATTTATATAGAAGCATATTAGTTATTTTTGTTAGACCCCTTAGAGGGTCATTACAGTTATATACATATATATGTTCTCTCATGCATATTTTTAGGTGTTTATGTCAAATACTCTTCATGATTGCATTTATTATCCTCCCTAACTATATTGAATTCCATCCTTCTCCACGTGTTTCATGTTCAATATTAAGTGTAAGGGATACAATTTGATATGTTCAACAGTGTAGTCAACTAGTATTAAGCATGAGCATACATTCATTCTAGTGAAATTCGAATTTGGGATCTCATTGTTTTCTAAGATGTTTCTTGATAAGGTACTATGACAATACTTTATATGGAGGCTTTAAAAACATCCCACTATAGGCCTCGAGATGGTTTTTATGCCAATAGGGGAAACCTTTAAATAATTGCATAGTTAGTAGCTCATTGTCACTTTGATGACAACTTTATCCCACATTACTAAAACTCAAGGTTGGGTTTGAAGGGAAGATGTAGAGCAAGGTTAAAGAAAATAAACACTTCAATTTACAATATTAAATATGGTAATTCCTTCCCAAAAATAATACATAGAAACAACATAAATTTTAATGAGGATGGAGGTGTTCCCTGATGTAGATATATGATAGGAAAACATGTTAATCATTAAAAATTAAATCTAGTAGTTTATATTATTTCCTAACCCTTTAAGTATAATTTCAACATATTTAAAAAATGAAAAAAATCAATTTCATAATATAAATTAACAATAAATATTATAAATTTAAAATACTTATATTTAAAACACATTAAACATACTTGTTACTTTAACCAAGTATTCATAAAAAAAAATTCACAATATAGATGAGAAACAACATTAAAAATGCTTATAATTTAATACATAATCAACAATTGTAGTAAATGTACAATCAATAAAAATGAAACTTGTATATTATAACTATAAATAAAAAGACAACATCCAAAAGGATATTGAAATAAACAAAGGAAAAGTGATACTGAATTTCTTTTGTGAATTAAAAAAAATTACAAAACAAATAAGAAAAGAAACACAGATTCCGAAATGGTTTGTCAATCTAATCTAAGTGTCTTGGTCCTAAAAAATACAAAAGATCCCAAAATCCTAATCTTTAGTTGCAAAAACGTTCATCCTTTTAAAAGTACCAAATGTTTTGTTGTATTCTTCCTTAGAAGCTAAGTTTCTATCTATTTTTCCATCATTGCATTGTAAAAATAGTAAAAGAGTTGAGCTGGGTGGAGAAAATAATAAATGCTTGAACTAATATTTGTAATAACATATGAAATTGGGTACTATGCATCTTCCACAAAGCTTTGGTTGAAATATTATTCTAAGGGCTATTTTATTTAGCGAAATAAATTTTAAAGGCAAAATTTAGGCAATAGGTTGATTTTCAATATTTTGTTTCAAAAAGAAGAATTTTCAATTTCCATTATTTTATAAAAAGATTCTCCCAAATTTAAAAAGAAAAATATTTTACTTTAAAAATCAACAAATTTGTGTAGAAACTATATAAAATGCAAGTAGAAATTTGAACTTTTAAAAAACATATCACCGCGTATTCTATGGTTGTAAATTTAAGAATTAGTAATATTTTTCAAATTTTCTATGCATTCAAAATATTATGGATGCTTAATATTCCCGTATTTGTAATCTTTTATATTACCCTACTTCAATATGCTTTACAAACTAGTATACTACTATAGAATCAAAATCCTTGAATGTTCTTGCATAATGTGAATTACATAGAATAAAATGACTATACAATATTTCTTGTGTTAAATATCTTGGAGTTAAAAATTATAATGGATGGGAGGATGAAGAAGTGTTAGCCGACCCTTATTTGATGATGTCATTCTTTTCAAAGGTTATTTATTGTAAGGGTCAGTAAACCCTTCTTCAGGAACAATATTCTTGTTGAAGGGTAGCACGAATAAGGGACAATTAAGCCATTTTTCAGCATAGAATTATCATTGAAATGGATCACTCAAAATGTTCTATCAACCCTTCCTAATGTTTTCATTGGGTATCAAATGGAACTATCAACTAACCATTATTCAAGATTTGTATTATGATTGAGGTAAAGCATTGAGAATGGCCAATAGAATCTTCCTTAATATTGATATTCATATTTCAAGGTATCAAGTGGAAGGGTTACCATACCATTTCTCAATAATAGTTTACATGTCAAGTGGATAGTAGGGAATAGATAATCAACCCTTCCTACAACTTAAAATTTTTATGTAGAGAGAGCATGAAGAAGGGTAAACTAATCATTCCTTAATGAGGGATTGTGTATCGAGTGTAAGTGTTAGTCTATCCTATTGAAGCATAGTATTATAATATAGGTGGATCATGGAGAAGGGCCAACCGACCCTTCCTAATATATGGTGTTCACGTCAAGGGGTCTCTGATGGAATGATCAATTTATGTGGGATACCAAAGCATATAGTTTTATTCAGTGGAATCCTAAGGAAGGGTCAATTGACCCTTTTTCCACCATATAATTATCAATGACGGGAAGCATATAGAAGATTTCATTAAGCTTTATTGAATGATGTTATTCTCAATGTGGATTATTCTACTCGAGGTGAGCATGAAATAGTGTCAATTAACCATAGGCTCAATGTTGTTTTTCTTTTCATGGGGATTCTAGCGGAAGGGCCATTCAACTCTTTGTCAAGAATTCTATTTCTATTAAAGGAGAGCATGAAGAAGGGTCAATCATGCCCTCATGAAGAATATATTTTGTTTCATTGGGTATCTAATGGATGGGTTAATCAACCATTCCTCAAGACTTGTTTTACATAATGAGGACCCATAGGAATTGTTAATCGACCCTTCCTATATAATAGTATTGGAAACCAGGTGGAGCACATAGAAGGTCTAGGTGATCATTAATAAAGGATGGTATTTTAGTGTTAGGGTATCTAATGAAATAATCAACTAGCCTCTCGTAGAGTAAATTTTTATCTATTGGAAAGGTTAGATAGTGCTTCTTTAGGATTAATAATCTCATAAAAGAGAGCATTTAGAATATTTAAGTTACCCTTCCTCAATGATGGTATTCACGTCAATGACTATCTAGTTTAAGGGTCAACAAAACTTTCTCAAGCCATGTTTTTCAATAATTATATTTCCATATAAGGTTTTGTCAATCCTTTCTCTAGTATATAACTCTCATGGAAGTAGACTACATAGAAGGTCCAAATAAACCTTCCTTATTGATTTTGTTTTCCTAGTAGGTTTATCTAGTAGAAGGGTTAGCTGGCATTTCTTTCAGCATAATATTCTTATTGAAAGGAACATAGAGAAGGGTTATTTGAACATACTTAAAGAATGTTCTTTTTATGAAAGTGTATCTAGAGAAAGGGTACATCAAACCTTCATCTAACATATTATTGTCAAGGAAGGGAAGTAAAGGAAAACTATTTCTCAACCCTTCCTCTGGCATAGAATTCCCAAAGAGGGGTATTCCATGGAAACACATAAAAGTACTCCAAATACCATTTTAATCATATGAAAGATGATCAAATAAAAGGGATGGAGCACCCATCCTCCCATATGGATTTATTTTCTAAGGTGAGCTCAAGTAAGGGTCAACCGACCCTTCATCTAAAATAGTATTCTCAAGTAAGGTGGGCCATATAAGGGTATATTAATACCTCCTAGAACATATAATTCTCATCAAGGGATATCGTGGGTAATGAAAGGATATTACTCTTGTCAAAGAGATTTCAAGTGAATGCAATGGGTGTTTTGAAACGCATTAATACTCCATCAAGATCCACTTAACTAAAATATCCTTAACATATTATTTTAACCATTGGAAAAAGTGATGTTTTATAATTGTTAGATAATTATTTAATGCAAATATGGATTAATCAATTATGTTATTATGGGAACCATTTTTCTTATATTTGTGTGGAAAAGTACGCACTATTGAGGGATCTGGATTTTTTTTGCATAATATTACTTTTGTTAACAAATATCATTTAATTTTCTTCAACAACTTTTCTTTCTAATTTTTTTCAATATAGGTAGTTGAAGTGACGAATTGCTTCAAATGTCAACAATTTATTTTTAATCTTGTATAGTATTTTAGATCCCTTTTATATTATGTTTTCCTTCGAGGAAAGAGAATATGAAAATTTTCATGAAAATTAGTGTTAGAGAATTCCCTCATTATTAAGAGTTGTATGTGCATATTTTACCCATAAGAGGAGCCCTCAAGAAGGTTAAACTGACCCTTCCTCCAACATTGTATTCATATGGAAGGGTATAATGTAGAAGGTTTTGTATATCATTTATCAATGATAGTATTCCTGTCCTAAGGTATGGAATGAAAGGTCAATTGATCATTCTACAAGAATACTATTCTCATGAAAAGGCATGGAGAAAGGTAAGTTGGTTATTCTCAAAAGATGGTATTAACATCTAGGAGTATCGAATCGATGTGCTGATGCATCTGTCCTAAAGAAATATTTTCGTAAAATGGGATCATGGGAAAGTGTTGATAGATCCTTCCTCCTACATGTTATTCTAATGGATGGGTATCTAAGCGAAGCATCAAATTAATTTTATCCTAGTATAGAAATCCCATAGAGTAATTGAATAGGAAAGGGTCATCCAACCTTTCTTTGAGAATTAGTATTCTCATTGAAAGGGGGTCTCATGAAATGGTTCAAAAATACTTCTCAACTAAAGAATTATCTAAAAGGGGTTTCTGATGGAGGTTCTCTCTAACACTTTCTCTAGTATTTATTCTATCATAAGTGTAGCCCAAGTAAACTTTAGTTCCGCCTTCCTTAACCATAGTATTCTCATTGAGGGACAGCCATGGAAATATTCATCCAAGTCTTCCTCGAAAATAGAATACTTGCCGAGAGGGATCATAGTGAATGTTCAATCAACCTTTCCTCAAGCATAGTATTATGTTTTCATAAGATCTTTTTGAACAATCAATTGACCTCTATTATAGAATAATAATATTATTGTAGAAGAAATATTTGAATAGTTAGCTGGCATTTCATCTATATTGATAATTTTTTCATCTCGAGGAACTTAGGAAAAAGTTAGTTGATCCTTCATTGAGCATACTTTCTTTTTCAAGGGGTAGCCTAGAAAAGGGATGGCAAACCCTTCATTGACCATAAAATTCTATTAAAAGGAGTAGAATGTTGAATGGTTA
>LPNX010191062.1:2863-16990 GCA_001517045.1 Pseudotsuga menziesii | reverse complement strand
ATTTTTTTAATTATAGGACAAAAAAAATGTCGGCGAGGTAAAAAAAAAAAAAAAACAAACAAACAAACCTAATATGGGGGAGATGTTGTAATTTGCCTACCTAACAAAACAATAAAGTAGTAAAAATTTCATTATCCGTAAAAAAATATGGGTGAGGAAAAAAACACAATATGGGGGAGATGTTGTAATCTTTTTACTTAACAAAATAATAAAAAATGTTGGCCTTGCACATGGTTTACACATGGTTTTTATGCACATGGTTTTAAAACCATGTGCAAGGCCTTTTACACAACCCATTGTTTTAGTGTACATGGTTTAGGAGGGCCTTGCACATGGTTTTAAAACCATGTGCAAGGCCTCCTAAGCAATCCATAGTTTTATTGTACATGGTTTAGGAGGGCCTTGCAAATGGTTTTAAGACCATGTGCAAGGCCTCCTAAACAACCCATGGTTGTAGGAGGGCCTTGCATATGGCTTTAAAACCGTGTATGAGGAAATGTTGTAATGTTAGTTCATAACAAAATAAAAAATAATAATAAATATTATATGTGGGCCATAAATAATATTAAATATTAATAATAAAATATTATATGTGGACCATAAATAAAAATATGTGTCTCTTGGTTTGAATCAAATCAATGGATACCTACAAAAAGATTTGATCCCTCTCGGTGCTTGATAGAGCCTAGGATTTGGATCTATGCTGGTTTTATTAAGAACATTCATTATAGTTTTTCCATAAAATATAATTTATCTATATAATTATTTTGATTAATTTATGAATTACTTGGTTGATTTACATTGACTTGTGGTGCTATATTTGTTGTTGTATATTGGAAAAATATTCCTTTCATAGTGTTGGATTATTAACACTATGCATACCTACTTTTCAATGGATTAAAAGTTGTTCAAGGAATAACATTTTTAATGGCATGCAAGAATATCAATACTAGATGTGTTATTGTAAACGTTACCAAAAGTTAATATTGGATATATTCAATTGCGGCATGTCTCAATATGTGTATATACATTATTTGAACCAAAGTTCAAATAACGTGATTTTATTAAATTAGATACATCATAGATTTTTAACCATGCTAACTCCTATCTAAGACATGTTCCGAAAGAAATATCTAGTTTTGATTCTAGTAGTGCATTTAAAATGAATCTACATGAACTTCGGTAATAACTTCTTTTTAGAAATGTGATATTCTTTTTTATGTAAATGTTCAAATAAGAAAGATTAAATTTCCATAAATGTTGTGAAAAATTTAGATTAATTGGAAATGTTATATTCTTTTTACGTAAATGTTCAAATAAGAAAGATTAAATTTCCATAGAGGTTGTGAAAAATCTAGATTAATTAGATTTTTATTTTAACTTTTCCAAAAATTAAAATAAAAATAGTTTTTTTAATTTTTTTAATAACATAATTAATATAGTACTCGAAAACAAGGAATAATAAAAAGCATAAACATTTACCGATGGAACATAATTTACCACGGGAAACTCTCTATAAATTTAGGGGGAACCCAAACCAAATATTCCTTGATATATTGATAGATAGTATTGTATTTGTAAATACATTATGTATATTTTATACTAAAACATGAGTTCGAAAATTCAAAAATTGTTTTGTTATACTTAATATAGATTTTTAAAAGAATTTTATTTATGGTCATAAATTAACCATTTGTATTATAGAGTAAAACACAATATGAATATGAGTAAATGTTGTTCAATGTTGGTTATTATGCAGAACTATAATTGTTTATTAAGTGAGGGTGGATTCATTGACTTTTATCTACTAACCAAGTGGTCCAAGGACATATATTCATCAACAAGATGTGAGTCAAGATTGAATATTACTTCAAGAAGCTTGCATTTTTTAACAACTTCTTACTCATTTAGATATTACAAACGTATTGGTCAATGTAAAATTTAATTTTGTGTCAAACACTAAATATTATTTCTCTTATGAAAAGAATCGTGTGCTTTCATAGAAAATAAATACTCCAATGAACTTTCTTTGGTCTTTGGAATTACTCGGTGGACTAAGTATGAGAAGTGGAACCATGACTTGGATAATATTTCCAAGCAATTATTGCATGATTATTGAGGCCAAATCATATAGTGAAGCTTCAAATTGAATAGATAATATAAATTTTATTTTCTTTGTAAGAAATTGGAAGTTTAATGTCTATAACTTAATGTAATTTTTTATATGAAGATTTTGCAATTTTCATAAATATAATAAGTGAGATTTTCGTAAATAAATCAAAATTAACAATAGAATAAAATAATTGTGTTATGTAAGAATAACTAAAAGAGGGGTGCTTTGTTTGTATAACGAACTTTCATATGGTTGTCACTACTACCTTTTTGTAGTTCTCTATCTTTACTCATGTAGAAAACCTTTGTAGAAAAATGTACAAAACCCTTGAATTTTAGAATAACAAAGGCATTGATACAAAAATCAGCACAATAATATGGAGAATTTATTTTAAGGTAGGGTAACATCATAAACTACTTCTTATCGATATGATAACTTCAGAAACCATGATTGTTATAATACAATATCCAACATATTCGATACAATAATAGTTATGTATATATATTCTCTCATGCATATCAATTTTGTAGGTGTTTATGTCAAATACCCTTCTTTATTACATTTATTATTCTACTAGATATATTAAATTTCATCTTGTTTTACATGTTTCATTTTAAAAAATAAGCGCAAGGTATATAATTTGATATGTTCATTAGTCTTGTCAACTAGTATCAAGTATGTGTATCCATCCATCCTAGTGAAATTCAAATATAAGTTTTGTTGTTTCTCGATATTCCTTTGGTACCACAAGTAAATTTGCAGGCATTAGATAGATGGGATGTTGACTTTGTGGGTCCCATTAACACACTAGGAAAACGAATAGGTGCACGGAATATAATCATTGCAACAAAATACTTAACCAGGAAGTGGGCCAAAGAAACATAAGTCAGAGATTGTACTGCTGCGACTGCTATAATATTTCTATTCGTCCCTGTCGTGACGAGGTTTGGATGCCCAAAAATTTTGATAAGTGACCAAGGTACGGATTTTGTGAATCATTCGATTGAAAAATTAATTGAGGAATTTGATATTCAACACCGAAAAAGAAAACCATATCACCCAGAAGAAAACAATGTTGTAGAAGCATTTAATAAGATCTTAGAGAATGCATTTACTACAATATGCACTATTGAGAGGGATGATTGGGATCACAAGATATTTGCAGTATTATGGGATTATAACAAAAAATGCAAAAAGTTGACAAGCCACACCCCTTTCAAATTTGTTTATGGGCAATAGGTTGTTATACCACTATAATATATTGTGCCCACTCTCAAAATAGGTGCAATTACTGAGATGACATATGTTGAAACCATTGATAAAATATTGTATCAGCTGGTATAGTTGGAGGAAAAATCATTTCAAGTTATCATCAACGTGTCGAGAAGGAGGGACAGAAGGGTCAGGGCGACCACCATATCTAGTTCAAGCAATTTCATATAGGTGATTTCGTCCTACTATATGACAGTAAATTTTTGAAACGTCCTCACAAGCTATGTACACACTAGTTGGGACCATATGTTTTCATTCATATAACTGATGTTGGGGAGGTTCAGTTACAAAAATTAGATGGTACACCCTTTGACAGGATGGTGAATGGAAGTTGGTTGAAACCTTATTAGGATAATCATACTTAGAAAAAATATGAAGTCTTATATAGACAAATTTGTCGCATGTTTAAATGCTATCACAAACTATAAGTATGTCGTAAGACAAGATTCTATCGCAAGTTATTGTTGGAGTGCAGTTAAGTTGATGTAGTGAGATATTTTGGTGGCATACTTTTTGGTCGCATATGCCATTGATTTTTAATAAATACCTGCTTTTATGAAGGATGAAGTGATGGTTTAATTGGTGGTTTATCAAAATGATTGGAAAGATTGCCCCATGTGATAGCATTAGACGCCTCCTTTTTCATCTATTGCATACCCATGTGAGTGAAAGAATTGGTGCATGCAGAAGCCTATTTCATATTTCGACAGAAGTCTATTCATTTATTCCATCAAACGGTGAAGACTCATGAGCTGAACTACTGTCTGTGAACTCTTTGAAGCCAAAGACATTTTTTTTCATGGAAATTCCTATGTCAAGTACCATCACCATTCAAGGTTCTGGTATGGAGGCCTCCCTGCCATACCCATTGTCGAAGAAACTCCAAAATTTGTGTCACAACTGGTACCGGTCAATCCACCAAGAAGAAAGTGAACGGTTAGCTATGGCATTTTTCCTGAATAACCGTTCAAAGTTACCCATGATGTTTAAGCCTCAAGCTCTGGGTCATCTCCAATGCTGCCCAACTACATTCCACCATGAAAAGATTATGCTCCTAACATATTCATTCACAAGAATGATAAGTACCCGTTGGTCAAGCCAGCCATCCCATAATGCGTACATGTTACATCATACATTCTACTAATTATGAATAAGCTTTCATTCTCAGATCATGAATCATGGAATTTTCCTGAAGTAAACATGTTACGCTACATGACCTCTGTGAAATTGGTCGATAGAGTGCCTATTCAACTCATTCATATGTAGTGGGATCATGGACTGGAAAATTTGGTCATTCTTTCACTGATGCACATGCCCCATTATTATCACATGGTTGAAGTCAATACGCGCATAAAACAAGTGTTAATTTTCTTCCATGGAGGCTTCCTCTAGTTAGGTCACCGTATTTTGTTGGACGTCAACCTGATTTATGAAATCATTGGGATTCCTATTGTAGGGTGCGAGCCAACGTTTTTATTTACAGGTTAAGAGTAGCATTTGTGCCTAGTTGGCCGGATGAAGGGAACATATAACCTTGGAAGAGAGAAGAGGGGCTTCTTTATTTTCTCTACCAATTACACATGTGTTCGGTTCATAGAAAAAGTGTTCTCTAACAAGATGCTCAGAAATATGCGACCAAAACATTGCACTATCAGTACCATTGCTGCAATAGAGAATTTTGTTGCATATGTGTAGATGAATTGGTCTACCTATCTGTTGAATTAACTATTAGTTGAAGCCATCGACACCCAAGAGAAATGTACTCTCTTTACATATCCATAGATAATAATCTTGATATCTTTTGTCACGTGGGACGAGCCGCCAAACTACCAGGGGATGGAAATGCATGTTCCATGTTGAGGGGTGCACTACAAGTCAAACCTATGGTACAAGAAAAATAATCCATGTCTTCAAACTCAAAATAATATTGATTTTTATTTACATGCTGATGCACTAAGGCATCACATTGGGAACCAATCACGGATTGTTGTAGAGACTATTCAGCAGTATCAAAATGTGATAAT
Organism: Pseudotsuga menziesii; assembly: GCA_001517045.1. Taxonomy (NCBI): domain Eukaryota; kingdom Viridiplantae; phylum Streptophyta; class Pinopsida; order Pinales; family Pinaceae; genus Pseudotsuga; species Pseudotsuga menziesii. The sequence goes on along the minus strand of LPNX010191062.1, from coordinate 11,581 downwards.
ATTTTATATCAAGGATCACCACATATATTTCCAACCACAACAAGACCTTGAGCATCAATGGTTTACCACTTAATTTTGGTTAACAAATGAAGACATTAAGATGGTCATTTGGGACTAGCCTGAAGAATGGAGACAGTCTATCGCATATGACCAAATAACTATTGAAAATGGAATAGAACATCGGTAAATCAAGGAGGAGATCAATAGGAAGAAGAAATCCCACCTAGTCCCCCCCCCTATGAAAGAAAGGAAGAATCCAGTGTGACGCCGATGGATCTTGAACTAGGAAAAAATAGAAAATCGTATGAATAATCAAAGAAAATTCACAATAAATAAAAGTCTGATAAAACCTTTGGAGGTGGTGGCCTTACAAATGATGACTATAATCTGATTGTTGATTGACTGGAAGAAGTTTCTAATGAAACTCACTAAAAAATCGATGAACGAAATATAGACTTACAGGGAGGCATCACTTACTTACTGCAGACTCTCTGTGTCGCAATAAAAGAATTCATTCCAGCAGTTAGTGGGGACCCATTTTGGTCGTAGTTGCAAGAAGTCATTCCTTCTAAGGATCGACAAGTCAAAGTATCTATACCTCAATAAAATCAAAAGTTACAATTTTTTCCTAATTCACTTGATTTGGGAACACCAAAACATAACAACATGATCAAGGACATTGGTCATGTAAGTGTCAACCTTTATGTGATCTCTATGTTTCTACCCCACAACATTCAACATGATGTAGTAGACAAAATAAAGGTGAGAGAGCATGCAGTAGTTGAATAGCTGAAACATTCAAAGAATATAGAATAAGTCACAGAGATGGTTGTAGGACAGGAAAATACTAGAGCAAGTCATCGTGTTTGCATGCCATGAATTTCTATAAGTGGGATTTACACACGAAATTCTCCATAATCTCAAGTTATCTAGCTTGGGTAAAGGACTTCCTACTTCTGCCAACATAATACATAGTTAGACGCTAAGTTGCTTCCCAATACACCCCCTGATGTACTAGAAGAGTGAGGCAAGGAAGTAAGTGAGAATTCCCAAAGATTCAAGCTGTTGAGGAACTTTTTGCCGAGGCATATGTGGAGGTTTTTCATTCTTGGGAAACCTTGATGGACAATCCAAAATTGGATAAAGTCACATATAATCTTGATACCGCGGAGTCAAAACTAACCGGGTTAAGAAATTAATTGAAGAATTTGTTGTTTGTTGATAAAATAAGCAAGGATGCTAACTTGAAAACCTTATAGCAGGAAGTCAGCAAAATCTGAACACAACAACAATGTCGAACTGAATATGTTGCAGAACTCTATGCTGAAGTGGAACAAGTTACAGGGACCATCCACCTAGTACACTGGTAATTGCAATAGGTGGTAATTGAATTGAAACTTTGGAACCTATCAATTCTGAACTTGTGGAAAAGTTTGATAAATTCTAATAAGACGTTAAACAACAAGCGGAATAAGACAAACAAACCTATGACAAATAAGGAGAGAGTAAGTCAAATCCAGGAATTCGACCTATTTCTTAGGAAACAATAAATGTAAATAATGAGTTAAGTTAGATAAGCAGTATTTTTTTGGGAATGGGCATGAATTTAAATTGGCCCGATAGATCCTTTATAAATGTAAAGATATTTCTTGGGGTGGTTAGAAGAACCAGTCGACTGTTAGTTGAGAACTAGTCGACGGTTAGAAGAAGAGATGTGGAAAAGTATATAAGGTCGATCCACAAGCTATATGAGGAGGTTCCTTGCACGTTTTTGAGGGTTATACATGAAAGAAAGAGGTTAGGTTAGATCAAAAGATATGAGAGCATGAGAAATATCGACGAAACTCATTCATTGTAATAATATATTGAGAGATGTCTGCAGGCTATATGCATAGAAAATAAAAGCATTCTAAACATGACTCATACTAGATGAAGAGCATTTTTGTGGTTTTTCGTGTATGGGTTTCCACATTAAATCGATGTTTCTATAATGTTTGTTTATATTGTGCATAAATATTTATGAGTTTTTTGCAACTGATATTGATATAATATTGTGGAATGGGGATAATAACTATGGTAGAGATGGTTTAGATTGCTATGATTTATATGTTGTGTATGTGTCGATGGTTTTGCATCTATAATCTTCCATCAATCGAGATGTTTAACATTTCCATGAACAAATCCCCTTCTATAACTGCGAATCTTGGATCTTGCAATCCCCATAGGTATCTCAGGTGAGACCTCACTTGCGTGCAGGTGTTTCCAATAGAGTTATACTCTGTTAGACCAATTCCTTGTGATTCGTGGGATGGGTAGCGAAAAATGAACCTAGGTTAGTGGAATTGAGTCCAGCAGGTCAACAACCCAATTGGTAGGGATGTAAGTTTTTCACTCTCCCACTAAGGTTCAAATATTGGATGAGATAAGAACCATTCTTATAAGGCTATAAGGGTAGTCACTCCTATTTAGTGGGACCCCCATTTATGTGTGTCTCCATATTTCTCAGCCCTTGCTAAATGATATGTTTCCCAATAAATGCCGACTTGGACTAACCTAAACTTTATATTGACACTAAGCTAAGTTTCATAATCACAATCAAATGAATCTCAATATAGAATTCCCAAATAAACTTAGCTTAAAAACCAAAATCCATAACATTGTAAAATCTGCTTTCCTATGTAAAATGCTCATCTCAAATCATTTGTAAATTCACGTTTAAGATTTTAATTATATGACGGTTAGTTATTTAAATATTTACTAAAGAATTATTTAACTATTTTTGAACAATGTAGATCCAAAACTCCCTTTAAAGGGTATTTTGATACATACCAAAGGAGTTGTCTAACTATTCTACGTTATTAACTTTTTTGGGGTATATTTTCGAGATTGTTTTGTTGGAGTATAGTTTAAAATATTTAAAAATATTAGAGTCCCATATATATTAGTTGTATAAATAGCATAATTTGAGTTTCATAGGGGTTGTGGAATCCAATTATGCATTCAAAAAACTAGTTTAAATGCTTTCAAATTTGGATTTTACCTAAAAAATTGCTGGCTTATAACCAAAAACCACAGAAAAGTCCAAAATGTAGAATAAATAGACTACTCCTATACTAAATCTCTAAAACTTGTTTAACAACAATTTTTTGATATTTTAAAATGCCAAATATAGTTAAAAATAAATAAAGAAGGAAAGCAAAAAAACTTAGATAAAAAGAAAAATTATGAAACATTGAAGGTTGTGAAGTGGCTAATTAATTATGATCTTCATGGTCTTAGTTGAATCAAAATGCTTAGGTGGATGAGTTTTCTTACATGAAGGGTGAATAAAATTCATCATCTAAGATATGTGAGAAGGGTTTCCAACCAAGGTGGATAAACTTGGCCATTCTAAATTAACATAAAAACAATCATGTCTCACTTTTAATATATATAAAAAAACATAACGTCTTCTTTTCAATGTTAACAGACTCTCACGAAAACTCCACAATTCTATTTTTATTAATGTAAATAAAATAAATATATAAATGGGTACAATCCAGATATCAAAGAAAGTTTGCACAGTTTAACTATAATGTTAACTAATTTATTGCAATGATCTCAAAGGGTTGGTCAACATCCCACCCTTAATCATTAGAGGAAATTTCAAGTCAAAATGGACTTCCTAAGGAAAATAATAAAATAATAAAATAATATTTATTAATTTTGGAGGAAGAAAAGAAAAAAACTACTTTTTTTGTTTGTATTTTCGACATATCTCCCTGTGTTTTTACTCAAATTTCGATCAAGAGAGCTCGTTCGATACAAAATTAAATTTTGCATCAAATGAATACCCACTCTACAAACTTTTGATGGACCCTGATACCCAAAAAATAAGAAATACTTGTTTTTGGGGTAGCAGGGTCCGTCAGAAGTATGCAAAGTGGGTACTCGCTGGATTTAAAATTTTAATTCTGCATCCAAGGAGGTCTCCTACTTGAAATTTGAGTGACAACACACGGAGATATGTTGAAAATACGAACAAAAAAATAGTTTTTTTATGATACATATCCCCAAATTTATATTAAAAAATTGTTTAAGACCTATACGGTATTTTGAATTTAAAGCAATTTCATTGGCTAACACATGATGACATGGAGTTTGAATTAGGGTTGAAAGGCCCATTTTGAGTTGAAATTTCCTCTAATGCTAAAGGGACAATTGTCATGCCAAGCATCATTTGGAATCTTTCAAAATTTTCACATTCCAACACCTTAGTACAGATATGTGTGATTTGCAATGATGTGGAAAATTGGCTGAGGTGGATGGTTTTTATCTCAATATGATGTCGAATTAAGTGATATTTGTTGTTTATATGCTTGGTTCAATCATGAAATATCGGATTCTTTTCCAATTGAATTTCAAAAGTGTTGTCAACAGTTAGAGGTGTTGAATTCATCTATTTCTCCTACAAGTCTTGAAGGATTTTTCTGAGCCACATAATTTATTTGGTTGCTTGAGCTGCTACTATATATTATGGTTTAATTCTAGAAATTATAGTAAATTTGGGGTCTAAAATGAGCCTCCCAAGGAAAAAAATAAAGTAATAGTTAACATAATAAAATAATATCTATGTATCTTAGAAGAAGGGAGAAAAAACTAATTTTTCTTCGTATTTTCAACATATCTCCTTGTAGTTTTACTCAAATTTTGAACATAAGCACACATTGGATGCATAATTCAACTCCACGTCCAACAAGTACCTACACTATATACTTTTGATGGACACAAACTCACGAAAAATGAGAATTACATTTAAAAAATGTTAATTTCAAAGTAACACAATTTTAAGTTACTTTGAAATTGACACATTTTATTAAATGTACTTCTCATTTTTCATGGGGTGGGGTCCATCAAAAGTATGTAGTGTGGGTACTTTTTGGATGTCCAATTGAATTTCACACCGAACAAGTTATTCCACTTGAAATTTGATTGAAACCACATCGATATATGTTTAAAATACAAAGAAGAAAAACAGTTTTTTTTTTATCACAAATATACCAAGTCAACAATTTTGGTTGACACTTTTCTTTAAATTCTATTGGTTTGGTATTTTTTTAATGAGGTCTATTCTAGTTTTCTCTTTTTCTTATGAGGCCCATTTTATACCCCAAATTTCCTCTAATGTTCATCAATAACTAATTTTTTCCTTGATCTTGAAGTGACACTTGATTAAAGGATCATAAAATAACATGAAGTAGACACTCCACGTTCTTTGTCTCCATCAAAGACTGAATCAATATATCTAATAAGTTGAAATTCTAATACCTTTGAGTATTTTAGACTAAAATTCCAAGTTCCTTTTAAGTATTTGAGTACTCATTTTGTTCTTGCGCAATGTCCTTCACAAGGTTGATGCATAAATTTGGAAAGAATTCAGACTGCAAAGGTAATATTAGGATGAGTATAGATGAGGTAAAAAAATAATCCAACAAGATGCCTTGACTTGCTTGTGTCTTCAAAAACATTTATTTCATTGGAGAAAATACTAATATTTTGATCCATTCGAGTTGAAATTGAATTACAATGTGGCATTCTAAATCTACACAACACTTTTCCAATGTATTTCTTATGAGAAAAAAAAATAAACTTAGGATTTTGAGTGACTTTAATGCCTAAGTAATAATGAATTAAACCCTAGTTTGTCAAATGAAAACACTATTTCAACTCTTTCTTAATGGATGCTATATAATACTCATTTCCTATGATTATGAGATCATCAACATATAGAACTAGATGTACCACTCATTTACCAATTTTTATTATAAATAGAGTTCCATAATCTAGATTGAAATGCTTGTTGTTTAATTTTAGAAGGTGTTCAGTTAATTTTTCATAACATGTTCATAGTGCTTACTTCAAGCCATACAGACATTTTACCAATTTACATAACTTCTACTCATGACCTTTAATAACATAACCTTTAGACTAAGTCATATAGACATATTCTTTCAAGTATGCATTCAATAAGGAAGTCTTAATATCCATATGATGTATTTTACATACACTATGTGCTTTAAAAAAAGGAGGTCAAATAGTGCCCCATTTCCTATAGGAGAAAAAACATTTCAGTAGTCAACACCTTCTTTATGAGCATATCCTTTTTATACAAGTCTTGAGTTTTGTTTGTCAAGTGAGCCATCATTTTTACACTTGTTCTTATATACCCAATTGCATCCAATAGGTTTGGTTCCAATTAGAGGGTCCACCAACCTCCAAGTTCTATTTTTTATGAGAGCATCATCCTCTCTTTGCATTGCACTTGTCCATGCATTGTTGATGTATATGTAACTTTGAAATGTATTCTTCTATGTATTTTATATTATTGTAACCCGATGTTTATTCCAAGATGTTTCTATTATGTATTTGAATCATGTGGTCATGCCTCGATGTTCCGATCGGGAGGATTATAATGTAAACAAGTCATATCAAGTCATTGGGTAAGTCCCCACTGTTTAGGGGCACTTGAGTTATTATACACTAATTAAGGTGTAGGCTCGAGTAGTAATTATTAGGTTGAGCGCACTTCAAGTCAACGGAATAATATAAATAGAGAGTGAGAGTCTCTCTATTTATCACTTGTGACTTAGCTCTCGTGCTCTCTCAAGTGTGGCGCACTTTTGGAGAAGGAAATTCTTGGGCTTGACAGAAGACAGAAGGCTGCTGTTGTGAAGGGAGGTCATCTTACTGTTTTGGGTTCACATATTGTGGTGATACTATCTTAGAGGAATTTAAGGGGTTTTCTCCATTTATGGTTTCCCCTCCTAAAAGCTTTGTGTCTCTTGTCTCTTGTGATATGCTTATGTGATTGATGTGCTTGTTATTCTCTCAGTGAAAAGATCTTATCATAATGCTAGCTTAAATGTTGAAAAACTAACATGGTATCAGAGCTAACCTGAGAAGAAGACATTGTGCAGCTACAGGAACTAGGGCTTCCTATTTTATGGATCTTCCTCCACAGATTTTCAGCACAAGTATGCTAGGATGACTCTCCATTGAAGGGTGCATCTTTCTGTCGATGCAGAATCCAATTTCAAGCATTTTCAGTTTCGATGCGGAAATTAGGGCTTTCTACAGAAGAGGAATTTTTGGGTGATACCAGCATAGGATTTTTCTCCTCATCAAAACCGAAATTTAGAGACCTGGATCAAGAAATTTGGTTGGGTAAATCTCCGGGAAAGTCAAACCCTAGTGTGACCCCTAGCTAGGAGAAACCCTAAATACTAAAACTGCTAAGTTTTGGTACAGTCGCTATATTCCGAGATTGGAGAAGTATCAAAAGCTAAAACTTTTAGGGGCCGAAGATAAACTCATGATGAACACTGTGTCCAAAGGGAAGCCTCTGATTCACTGTATTCCAGGAGATATGATCTCTCCAAGTTAGGGTTCCAGCCTCTTCCAGAAATCATCCATAAACAGGACACCTGGGGAGATCTGCAATATCTTGGGCTACAGAGGTCCAAATGGAATTCTGGAAGATGTTCCAGAAATTTCACAGACTCTAATTTCTGTGGTCCAAAGGTTAGACTCAGAATATGAACCAGTGACACGTGGCATGCCGTACAACTTCGTTGTTTTGAACAGTCCTGTAACAGGTCACCTTGGGAAAAGGATCATAAATCCCAAATGGTGAAACCAATGCTGATGAAAACTACAGTTTTGGATCAGGGACATGCGAGGTTCCCTCAGTGAGAATTTTCAGACATAGAGGATTATTAATTTCGGAGATATCACAAAAACAGTAACAGGAATTTCTGGAGAAGAAATCAGAAAATTAGGGCTTCCTGTTCCGGGAGTTTCCCTCCACTGTTTTCAGAAAAGGAGTACATTGGACAGCTCCATTTGAAGATATATATCTTTTAATCCAATCATATCTGAAATATTCCAAGCTTTGAAAATTTAGGTTTCTGTGACAAACCCTAGATCAGCAAACTCCGGGACAAGGACGGACACCTCAATCGGTAAGATCTAATTCTTTGCTATTTCCATTTGAGCTTCATATTTCAATATGATATATCACATCAGCTTGGTGACAAGCTTGGGGAAGTTGACAACTTCCAAGCATGGAAGTATATGATCTCTCTGAAGAAAATAGATTGGACACCTACATGAGTATGGAGGTTCCAGTTTCAGAGGGAGACGAGGCCAAAGAAGACATCATGCTCATACTGCAAAGGATGATGAACCATCCAAAAAGAGATACAGATATGAAAGTGAATATTATTCAAGTGAAGATGAATATGTTCTGATATCAGCTCTCATAGGTAACATTACTCATGCAAGTGATGATTGGCTCATAGATAGTGGGGCTTCCAAACATATGACGGGATTCAAGGAATCCTTTGTGAGACTATCAGAACATGAATCACCTCACAAGGTGAAACTAGGAGATGACTACCAATATCCAATAAAAGGTAGTGGGGAATCTTCATACAAGCTAGACTCTGGTAAGTCCCTAACAATGAAAGAAGTATTGTTTGTTTTAGCATTGATGTAAAAGGAATGCGGATTGCATTCATAGATGGTCAAGTCATCATGTGGCTAAAAGGAAATACTATCGATGATGCGGTAGTGATTGGAGAACAAGAAGGAGGCTTGCACAAATTGAAGGGCTATCCAGAACAAGCCTTGATCCATGACACAGTAGAGCCAAATGAAATTTGGAATAGAAGGCTTCCA
>LPNX010191054.1:22001-32339 GCA_001517045.1 Pseudotsuga menziesii | reverse complement strand
GTGACGTAAAAGTGGATCGTTTTCCATTTCAAACTGTATATGATTGTTACATAGATGCTATGTTTATTGCTATAGAATCATCCTAGTAATTTGAACGGCAACGTAGCTTTTGGATCTCTAATGGTAAACCATTATTAGCTAGCCGTGCATCTGTCTTGTTCAAATGCAGAACTTTGTGTTTCTATATCAGTGGAAGAATCTGCAGGATGAAGAGTAATATATTTTAGCAGGTTGCAGAGGATAAAGCAAAATTGCTAAAAATTAGCGAAAGACGGATTGCTAAACGTAGACTATAAATCGCCAAACTACATCTACTCTACCAGATGAAGGTAATACGATATGTTTGACCAGCTCACAGGAGGCATGGAAGGTACCATTCCCTGCTGTACTCTGTTCTTTAGTCTTGGGGGAAGTTCTTTGATTTTGCAAACTTCATCTCTCAAAGATGTAATAAAGTGATCAACATCTTTATGAGATTTTTTGCAGTTTTGGTTTTTGCTCAAGGTGCATGGGATGGATACCGTGGAAAATCGGTCTCCCTTTCAATTCCACGGTTTATTAAGATATCCACCTCAGCTTCTTCACTGATCAGTTGTTTATGCCGAATAGACGGGCCCGACTGATACATAAGTTGGCTTTTTGGAACCTTTTCTTTTGATTTCTTATTCACCGGAATGGTTGAGAACTCCCGCCCAGCAGTGACAGTGACATGTGGTTTTTCAACCTCGTTCTGCTTGTTTTCAAACACTGCCTTGTTGCTTTCCTCCTTCTTCCTCAGCTTCTTCTCACTGCCACGCTTGGCAGAGTTTGTAGCCCTCCTCTTTGTTTGAATATAAAGATTTTCACAAACAGTCTTGTCTGGCATAGACCGTGCACTGCATCTCCACTGCTTTCCATCTGATCTCTTGAAGCGTAGATCCTCTGGAACCACCCCGTTTTCTTCCTTCTCTATATTTCCAGAGGCCATTGGAAAAACTGAAACAGGCAGCTTGCAAAATAGTGCAGTGGCCACCTCGCTAACAAATCAATAGCAAGCCAAGATAACAAATAGTGAATTCCTCCTCATGTGGAAAGAATAAATGGTACAATTTTTCAGGCCTTGGCTGTTATCTCAGGATGGACACTAAGAATATACCACCAAACCTTGCAAGCCAAATCAATCCAATTTTCATCCTTAACAGAGAACAAGATAACCACGAAATTCCCTTTAAATAAGCCTCACAAAAAACTCTCACCGACAACTTCAACAAAGCTTGCTTGCATGACAAATGTTACACATCGAACCAATGAAAGGGCAAGTCAAAAGCTACTCTCCTGCAGGCAACCAATCTAGATATCAGTAATCAAGAAAACATTCCTTGCAATTCCTATCCTAAAGAAAAGCATACTAAATTCAATAGATTTTTTTATTCAGAAACTGAAGCTAAAAGAAACCCACCAAGGAACAAAAATCCAATCTTCAACAAAATCAAGGAAAAGTGAAAATACATTAGAATCCCTAACATTAATGGTAAAGGAACATTAACCAACACTTTTTTTTGCTCAAGAGTCAACTAATCCCATTGATACCTCGGCAGACTACTACCCAAGAAGGCTAGCTAAGGTTTTTGTGGTTGATCCTCCTTCAATGTTCAACTATCTTTGTAAGGTAACAAACATCAATATCTTTCCACCGCTGCATTCATTTTAGCAGCAATAACATATCCGCTGTAATACCCAAATGTATAGTCTTAGAATTAGTTGGTATGTCCTCTGGTATCTTTCCACCAGTTATTAGATCTGCTTCATGTGTGAAATGCATAAAACCAGTTTAGATTTGGTAAAACATATGCAAGGAAGCAAATTGATTATATGTTGTCTGATAATTGCAGGGCATCTGGCCTTTTATTGATTTTGCAACGAACTTGTACATTGTCTCTTCTCGAGACCATGACTCTCCACATTTCAGAAATAATTCTCCTCACTCAGTAAATGGCTTAACAAGGGCATCATCCCTACGTTATGATTTCAGTTCAACTTTGGGAAGCTCTTTCCGTTTCTCGTCTAAAGTGGCCTCAGAAAATGTCAAGTGTTCTCTTAATGGAAGGGAAGGAGACAGATTTTTAGCACATTCTGTAGGGCCAGCATTGATTTCACCCTTCAATGCACGGTCCTTTTCTTTTGAATCTCCAAGTATATCCAAATATCATACATGTGATAAAAAAATTTGGGTAATTTCAAAGCTTCAGGTTTGAAGGCACCCCAAGAAAAAATAACTTGACGCACACCCAAAATATCACCACTCCGAGTAGTAGTGACTCGACACCTACACATAGCAATAAAGCATCGATATTGTCTTCTCCAATGACCTCTTTCTTCCATGGATTCAAGAAAGACAGCCAACGGATTGAAAGTGATAGAAAAGATAAAAATCTGGATTACTTCCGGCCATATTTGAACCATTACAGGTTGCCTTATGATGAAGTTGTTTACAGAACAATGATGAAACCTCCATTGGGTGGGCTTCTGTCCATTGTTTATCCCGAGTTAAAGAGAGGACCTATTTCTGACTTCAGGCATAATGTGCATTTATACAAATGACAACAGCTCAGGAGGTGGAACAATTAAACTAGTTTCAGTCAGTGTCAACCCAGTTTCAAAGCCAACTGTGAACCAGCCATGGCAACATCAGCAGCAATCTCAGCCTTTTCAATCACAGGTTGCTCAAACACAGTTACAGCACCAGCAGCATCATGGATTGCCAAGGTCTGTAGCTCCAGAACCTGCTCCAGCATCGACACCTATGCCTCAAACCACTGGAATAGGGGGTGGGCAATCAAATTGGCAACCCCCAGACTGGGCTGTGGAGCCTAAACCAGGCGTCTTTCGTTTAGAGGTCATGAAGGATGGTGAGGTATTAAATCAGATCAATTTGGATAAACAGAGACACGTATTTGGGAGACAGGTCGTTACTTGTGATTTTGTACTGGACCATCCATCCGTCTCTCGACAACATGCTACTATTGTGCAACATAGAAATGGCAGGTTTGCATCTTCCACCAGAGAAGTTACTTGGTAGCCATCTAAAATTTAATCAAGTCTATCCGAAAATTGAAACTACAACTCACTAAGAAGGAACGGTATGCTTTTTATCTAAGGCCCAGTTTGGTCAGAGTCAGTCGTTGGCCTATCCTTTGTACACCTCAGTACTCGATTGGTTAAACATTCTGTCCCAAGATCCTTTACTGTCAGTTTCTCACTTTTGTTATTCAGTGACTCCCCTAATCCCATTGATACCTATAGAAGAAGAATAAGCAGAAGATCTTGACAATGCCAAGACGTTGTTTGGTTCAGATCAAAGTATGCAACATTTGGGATCATTGGGTATGCACAAGCACAGTGATTGTGGAACATGTACACGTAGTTATTTTTTTCAAGAATGTGGACAGTGGAAAGGAAACAACATTTAGCTTTGTAGTTCTCGTTTTCTTTCTATATTCTTTGGAAATTGCTAACGTGGTTTTCTAAATCTTCACAGGGGATAAATCAAGTGGGGCATCTCATTCCGTAGAGAATTATTATGGATCATCACTAAATTGCACTGGAATGCCATGTTACTATGACAACTCGGCCACTGCAAGAGTTGAACAAAACAGACATACAACCACATCCCAATATAATACAACAATTGAACCTGATGTTGCTGCAGCAGCAGTTGCTGATTTTGTGGCAATAATGAGATCTAATGAAGAGGGGAGTATGATTGATCAAGATTTGCTGATTAAAATATTGAGTAATCCACAAATAATTGAAACACTAATTTCTCAACACACCAAAAATAATAATACAAAAATGGAGTGCTGTCCTACTTGATTATAGTTAACAATAAGCCTAATGGGAATGAATTTACACAGAGAACAGCACGATTTTAACCGAGCTTTATTTTTAACAAAAAATCCATTTTGGAGGTGGAGTGGGGCTAATCCCCCTGGACGTGGATGTGTTGCTTTGTGTATTTTCAAGTAAAGGATAAGAATCGAAGCTGAGCTAATTAAAGTTCCCACTAATCTATCACTAGACCAAAACAAAGAACGACAGACAAGATGTAGAGCTCTACTTGCTAAAAACACAAAGCAGTATCTAATCAAAATATTTTGAAACCGTTTCAACGATTGACAAAGGAAATTTTTACATCTTCAAAAAGAGCAGATTGCCACCATGGACAGAACAACAAATAGTGATAACAGTCCTATCCAGATATACATACTACACAGAAAATACAAGTATATACCCACAATATAACAGAGTATAATGAAGTATCCTAGTTCATTTTGGTTGTTGTGAAATAAGATTGCCACCAAATGAGTCCCAATCCATGCCGGCTGACAGCGTCATTCATTAAAAGATGTGAGCAGTGCCATTCTCTAGATAATCACCAACAGCTAGAAAGAGATTAAATCTTTCCCCAAACCTTTAATTTTTCAGAAATCTTAAAATCAACAAAAAAACTGGGCATTAAATACAAGCCATTAGCAGAAGGTGTAGGACAGCAACTGACTTGATTGAGCCACCAGGACAATTGATGAAGAGTCGAATGTCCTTGTTGGGGTTTTGAGCATCCAACAGAAGCAACTGACTAATGATGGCATCCGCTACAAAGTCATCCATGTTGCTTCCCAGAAAGACTATCCTCTGCCTCAAAAGGAGACCCATTACATCTCCCTCTGCAGATCACTGTGCCAATGCCGGAGTCTGCTGTGCAATTACACCCCCACCCGTAGCAGCAGCCCATGCGTCTATGTAAGCCCGGGATTTGAACCCATGACCAGATGAAGACACTAACCTGGGAAATGTCATGTGGGTATCATCCAAACCTCTGGTAATCGACGCATTTGAGTAGGAAATTGGTGTTCTCGCTGGAAAAAGTAAGTGTCCACAAGGGGGCTTGTGGGGCTGGTGAGGGATTTGAGCATTGCAAGGTAGGAGGGGCGAGGAGGAAAGAAATGTAGATAAGGTAACAGATACCATGCTTGTTGCTCCTATGATCTCTCGAGTTTTTTCTGATAACCCTCTCAAATGACTGAGCACATGATTATGCAATGTGGAGGTTTGCCCACGCAACTTCTCTGACGGGCTCACATTCCAACTCCTCAATGCACTTTTCAGCCTCTTTAGTTATCTCTGATTCATTTGATCGACATGATACTTCGGCCACAGCTTGTAATATTTCCTTCTTCGTAGGGCTAGAACCTGATAATTCCTCTGTTGCTTCGTTCAATGCAGCTATGCTTGGTTTGCTCTCGGCTTGATCGATAATTGGACGGTGTGTCACGGGATCGATACCCATACGCTTCAGCTTCTTCTTGATATGGGTATTCCAATAATTCTTGATTTCATTATCTGTCCGTCCAGGCAAGTGTGCCGCAATCTTAGACCACCTGCAAAACCCCATGGCGGATATTTGAACGATTTCAGAGCCGCCGATATCAAAAAAACTTACGCGCTGGCCCGGGAAAATCGTTAGCTCAACACCCTGAGCTGAGCAGATGTTGCAGGTTGAATCCGGCATTATGAATCCTTGACAAACAAACCAACAGACCCGCAGTTTAAGAACAGACAGTATTTTATGCCTCAAGAGTCAAAACTAAATCTGAGTTTTACGTGACAACACCCTATAGACTCATGCTCTACTCTGATTACAAGAAATACAGCAAGCAAAGAGATGTAATAGAAAAAGATAACAAATATACTGAAAACAATCAAACGATACAGCAAGCAACAAGATGTAATAGAAAAAGATAACAAATATACTGAAAACAATCCACAGATTAACCAAAATTACATGAATAAAGATCTGCGTAGAATATGTGCTGAATATGAAAAACATTCAGACGAGCTGCAGGGCACTCTAATAACTTGTACCCATAGAAGATGAACAATGAAAGGAGGATGTCCCATAAGACCCTTTGAACCACACACACAGTTATGCAGCAGAGCATATTAAAACCTTACGCGGCTTTGCTAGAGCTCCCAAGAATAAACCCTAAGGAAATGGACAACAATGCATACCTTTCTATCAAGGAAATGGAGAAGCTCAAGGGGTTTTCCGTCAAATTTGAAATAGACAGGGCCAACCACAGCTTCCACGGTCTGCTCCACTATATCGACGCCGGGCTTCAGAGGTCCCGCGTTTTCCTTAATGCTGGTAATGTTCGAATGTTTTGCACATTTTTAATAGCTTCGCTCCGACGGTGTAAAGAGGACCACGAAAACAATTCTAGAAATTGGCCAGGCAGGGGAAACTTCATGAGCAAGCATTGTCCGAGGCGGTGGAAAACTGCAGGAAATAGCGGGTAAACCAAAAACCCAACAGGCAAACGAGAAACACGCGTCAAAATCCGATTGGTTCCATAGACGAAAGTGAACAGTGCTTTTCCAAACTTCTTCGGAGAGAAACGCCTAACGGCGTAATTATATTGTTGCTAGCAGAAGTATCCATGATCACATATTCAATTTTATTTAAAAACTAAATGTGATATGTTTTAAGAACAAAATGAAGAAAGATGATAAATACATTATGTTTCCTCCTAGTTTTCTTATCAGATATTGAAAGAAAATGATATATGTATAAGTACTATTAAATTAGCTCGCAATACATTTTAGAAGTGAGAAATGTTTACCATTCAAAATGGTTCAAACTCGTGTTAAGGTGATTATTTGTATATAAAGTGTTATGGTTGTTTATTTATGTTAATATGCTTTTCAAAATGGCATTTACTCTTTCTAATCCTTTCCCTTCAATGCTATATCATTTATTGGAACTTGGAAGGCTTTACCAAAATTTTGAATGCAAAAATAAGGAATTTATCTATAATAGGTAATTCATTGAAATGTGACTTTTTTAAGTAAATGTAAAATTAAGGAAAATATATTCCAACAAATTTATCGAAGGTTGGCACCTGGCCCCAACCATTATTGCATGTGTTGGAACTTGGTGCACATCCATAGGCACAAGCACTAACATGTCACTTGGGGAGATTTGAACTTGAGTGGGGGCTAATTAGCTACCCACTCTTACCAACCTGATAAGTCATCCTAATTAATTTTATGGTTCAATATTAAGTTAATATTCTCTAAGACAGAACAAGACATTACACATGTTTATATGTTCTCCCCAAGTTTCCAAATAGCTAAGGTGCTACTAGAAAAAGGAAACTACAAATGGGAAGACCATCTCCATAAATTCATAAAGACATCAATCAATTATTACTACATAAACTTGCTCTAGTTTTTGTTGGAAATCGCTTCCAAAAACATACCTCCAAGAGAATGCACCGCATAACATAAGCTTGCATTGGCTTATATCCCAAGTCTAGGGGTACTTTTCCACCGACCTTGAAATTAAAAAATTATTATAGATAATACTGGTGTGTTCCGAACTCAAGTTATAGTGTAAGTCACTCTTGAAAAATATTATAGATAATACTGGTGTGTTCCTAACTCAAGTTATAGTCTAAGTCACTGTTTTCAACGCATTTCAAAAAAATAGAAAATGCATAAATATAAAGAGTAATTTACCCTCTTGTAAGACCAAAGCCTCCTTAGATAACTTATCTACTTATTGGCCTGAGAATTAAATTCACAATATACATGAGGGAAAGTAGTATTTTCAAAGGAAACTCTTACCTCCAGTATCTGATACATAATAGCGAGAAGCCCCAAGTTAATAATGACATAGTGATGGTTTTTCCCTTTCAGTAGAGACCAAAGGGCATAAAATTCTACATGATTATATGAGCCTTGCCTTGCTGCATACTTCAACCATTTGAGAGTTATATATATAAACCCATATAACCATGTATGGGAAACCCTCGAAGACTTCATCGCCTTCAACAAGTGGTAACCAAGGTAAACGGCATATAAGGAGGCTTGGGTCTTATAGGAGAGTTCCTTGCAAGAATTCAAGGAGGGCGCTCTCCTTCCAACCATTGTTAGATACTAAGCAGGACCTGGGACAGTCTATTATTAGTTTTTTTTCTACATAGATGATTTTGAACTCATAAATGTTTTGAGGGATTCCACTTGTTATGTAATTTGGAATTGTTGTTTTGGGAAACTACGGGAAAATTGTAATGACAACAAGCTTGTATTTCGGCTTAATTTCCTTGCCCTCAAAAGCGCAAGACCTCCGGACCTTGAAGTCCTCCCATTTTGAAACCATGTGACTTCTTTCCTATCCTCCATGCATCCACATAGCTCTCCCATCAATAAATCTCTACATCAATAAATTTCTACATGATACTCCATGTCTCTACATTTAACTTTTCCATTGTAACAAGTCACTCAGAGGATTTCCTTTTGACTTGTTCGAGGACCTTGAAGAGATATCATCCTACAGGCTGACCTAGCCTCTCTTTTTCCTTGGCCCGTATTCCCCAAATGCTTTCCTTAACAAGGTGAAAAAAGCAGTTGGTGTCATGTTGCGTTATCCAATCTATTTCCATCGGGAGGCTGTGATTTAGGTTAGGTAGAGTGGCCTCAATGATATAAGAGAAGTGTAAGTGCATAGAAAGCAAGGTTCTGATGAGTACTGATGAGCTGAAAGCAAGTTGTTTTGAGGGATTCCACTTGTTATGTAATTTGGAACTGTTGTTTGGATAAAGTTGTTTTGGGAAACTATAGGAAAATTGTAATGACAACAAGCTTTTTCTTTAGAGAAACCAACATGAAAGTGTATTTGTTCGAAGTAGCTAACAAAAAAAGCTTTGATAGGCATTAAGTCCAACCAAACAGAACAATGTGTATTTTGATTTCTTTCATAGAAATATTGAGACAATAGGATTTTGGGTTACTAGAGATTTTTAAGAGAGACATAGGTTGGATGTTGGAAATAGAGGAAGGGTAAGACTAAGAAGAAGTTAAACACCATGCTCTAAGGCATAGCTAGCTCACTGAAACTATACTAAATCTCCATTAGTTGTGGATCTTGAAGAAGACGGGTTGATGTTAAATTCGAGTTACTTTAAGTTCAATGATTTTTCATTATATTAGTAGAGGTCACTCAATAGGTGTGTGAGCAAAGCTCATGCTTAAGCAAGTCTTGTATATATATGCATGCATATATAAGTTGAACTTTTTCTAATCAACAACTTTTATAGTTGGCTCCCGAGAAACAACAAATAGGAAATAGTGTAAATATGATGATAGAATATATAGTTTTACCTTTACTATTCCAAAACTATCTCTATACCAATCTCTCCAATCTAGACAACAAGAGCATGGAGAAATCACTAATTTTGTTGGGAACTACTAATTGTTGAACTTCATCTCATTCACCATTTTGGTAGAATAACAAGAATTTTTTATCATGTTAGACAAGAAATGTTTGCCTATCACTATGGACGACGAAGTAAGAGATACAGATTAATAGCCATAGTTGACATAAGCACCAACAACATCATAGGTAGAATCCATTGGTTAAGCAGTCATTGAAGCATCACCAGTTGTAGAGAATTTTAGAAACCCATAGCCTACAGTAGCATATCCAATAAACATAACCATAACCATAAGCACTCTCTCTCTCTCTCTCTATATACATATATATATATTTCTCAAATTAAATGCTGGTGCAAAAAAATGTTATCTTGTTTCATTTTATGTTGTTATTAGCTGAGAAATGAATATATATTGGAAAATACAATAAGGCCTAACTTGGTGACATAGTTCAACAGATATATAGACCAACCAATAAACTCATGAAAGAGATCACCACTTTGCTAATAGATAATAGTGTCTACTTCCACAATATATAATCAATCTCTTAAATGTTGAGGAAATTTGTACTACAACCCAAAAACATGTGTATTTTCTAGGATTTGATTAAGCTATCAATTTGATCATCCTCCTCTTTAAAAACAAATTCATGCCAATGCATGTTGCATGAAGAAGTTGATGTCTTTTGGGCCCCTCCAAAAAGTGTTTTCTCCTTTGCTATGAGAGCACCATGTCTCCTAGTGTTTTCACCATTGATGGGATTACATCTCCCATCCATGAAATAGAAATGAAAACATCCCCATATGCCAGGGACACACCCCAAACCTGGTGGTGGACATCCCCAACAATTTTTTCAGAAAATCTTCAGTAATTTTATTAACATTATAGTTATGGTATATGTATTATATGTATAACATGACTATAATGTTAATAAATTAAATTGATAAAAATTGTTGATTTAATTTATTATTTTTAATTAATAAATATATATTTATTATACATTTTATAAAAAATAATTATATATATTATATATATAATATGACTATAATGTTAATAAATTAAATTGTTAAAAAAATATAAAATATT
>LPNX010191042.1:230847-459543 GCA_001517045.1 Pseudotsuga menziesii | reverse complement strand
TTTGATATGAAAAAGGAGCATGCAGTTTATGCACATTATTAGTCTGATACATATATCAATATCAGTAATGAAGACAAAGAGAACTCAATATCGGAACCTAATATCAGCAATGGGGAATCCATCACATTTAACATAGATTATGGTGATGACTATTGGGATTTTTGTGGATATATTTTTAAGAATCCTATCTATGCTATACCCAGTGAGGGGAGTGTCTATTTAGAGATTTGTGGAAGTCCAATCTACTATAATTCCATAGAGGGAAGCATGAATCTGGAGATCTTGGAAAATCCTAGTATGGAAAAGCAGCATTCAAAACTCTTATATGATCATTCAGAGTCATATCATGCAAAGCTGCACAAGGGTATCGGTAATGAAGATATGGAGAAGCAGTTTTGTGAAAAGATGGATGTGATGCAGTTATTAGAATATCAATCTCAACTATCATCTTCACATATAGAGTTTTCTCATCACTTGGAGCTGCTTGGGGCTTATATAGTGAATTATCATCTGGTAAGCCTTGATGATAAGTATGATGGTGTACTCATCATTCCAATTTGTACATCAACCCTATCCAGTCTTGGATAGAAGCAGCCTGCGCAAGCACTTACCAGTTTGGGAGGAAGTTTGACTACATTATTCATGCCTATGATTTCCCATCCATCCCTCCCCTTCTGGATCATCACGCAGGTTTGCATTTTTTGAATAAAGTATCCTTACTTTGGCTGGTAACCAAAGACAAGGAAAAAAAAAATTATGTCAATAAAATGCTTAGGTGGTTACATTGGATTTCTGATTACACCTAACCCTTTTTATATCATGCTTATAGTAGGAAAATAAGATATTTGAAAGAGAGCATTTACTTTCTGCATTTCTATTTTTAGCTATAATAAAACTATGCTTCTTTTAGTTAGTTACATCTATTTTGTTTAAATAAATCAGCTTAATGGTTCATTTGGTTTTTCATAAAACTTGTGCTACTGAGGTTTTTCTTGTCAAGTTGAGATGTTTTTGTAGGGTATATAAACTAGATATTCTGGTGTTCTCATATCCTCTCCTTGCCTTAAAGACCAGATCGAGCACACGTCCCACAGTTGGAGGCAGAATGTTACCACCTAAGTTGTACTTAGTGGTTTTTATCAAGTGAGCCTGGTGAACCAGACAGGGCTAACTTGTTCGGACTTCAAAAAGACCTTTGGAAGTACTTCTGGGAAGTGCTTGTTGTACTATATCACATGTTCATACCCCATGAGGGAATTGTAATAAATGTTCTAGCATGATAGTGTCTGTAAAAGACTTGGTCTCTTAGACTTTATTTTTCAATCCGATCAGCCCAGGGTGTTTTTTCCCTTGGTTATTACTGGTTGTTGAACAAACGATTGATAATTTCTGAGTATTTCACTCCATACCTCCAAAGTTGGGGTGGTTGGCTTGGCATTTAGGCCTATTGAGGTTATTAGAGTCTATGTGTCAATGTATAAACATGCTAGACATCATTTTTGAGTCATATGAACATGTCTAAGTCCCCCTAGGTGTTTTTCAATTATTCAATTTTTTAGTTTTTTCAGTGTTTTTCATTAAAATTTAATTTTTCCAAAACTTAGGCTATTTTTTAATAGTTTAATTGGAAAAATTGATTTTGTAATAAAAGTGGGCCAAATAATCGGTTTCAGTCATGTAGGTGCTCATTTTCAAGATAAGAGCACCATGTACACCCATGGACCCACTGTTTCCTAGTTTTGAGTGATTTTCCATCACTCAGGTCAGAAAGCCCCAAAAATCAATTATTGATTATTTTAATTAATAAATTGATGAATAATGGAGCAAATCCAAAATCATAAATCAATGGATTCTCAGCCGATTTGATTGAAATCAGTGAGATCTGAAGCAGATTGACTGGATCTGACAAATCCTTGACTGAAGGAGGTGATCAAATCAGATCCAGAGTTGATCTTGAGCATCCTTTATGAGGAATTTCGCCCTCCCTCTCTCCTCAACACATTTTTGGCTCAACTGGATGATTTTTGGTGGATTCTTCAGTCAACAGGTTGAGGTGTCAGTTAGATCAGCCCCCCGATTGACAGTTGTACTCAGTGAGACTCATATCTGGCTCAGCTAGACACAGATCAAGCATTGATGGACTCTCCATCAGTTGATTTCACTTGATTCCATGAGTAATTGCGCCCCCCCAGGTTAGATGGCCTGCAAATTGTATATATCCAGGCACAGCCTCCTCTTCCAAGCTAGTTAGAACTGGGATTGAGGTGCTGTTTCTCTTGTACTGTATTGTTTTTTCATTATGGAATGAAGAAGCTTTGGAGGCAAGATCTATGGTGTAATGCTCTTCATGTGTGGATGTTGATTGTCAAATGCTTATGAGGTATAATCTGCTTTTGTTTATCATTGCTTTGTTGGTTAATTGTTGTCCTTGAAGGAGAGAGATCCCTCCTATTAGGGTAAGAGTTTATTCTAGTTTGATTTATTCTCTTACTGCTGCTTGTTCTAGATCTATTGGATTTGTATGTATTTTAAGTTTAATTGTATGCTTTCCAATCATCTCTTTCGGTAGCACCTATGTTTTAACCATCTGTTTGTGCAAGGGTTTTCAAGTTACAGGTGATATCGCTGGTAGAATAGGTTGAGCTGGTTTGAATCTTCCTCATATTTAGTATCTTTTGAATGACATAGCCCCTCGGTGTTCCACCAAAGCAGAATCCAAAGCCCAACATTCCCAGGTTTCAAACACTCTTTCTCTCTCTTCCTCCTTTAAAAATTATTAAACTTTCCTCAAATTGGTTACTTTAAGGTTTCTTTTTAAATCTGATCTATCTCATAAATAAAATCATACATAGATCTAATTAGCAATATCCCTTCAAATTTCTAGATCTTAGTTTCATTGTGCACATAAAGTTCAAATTCAAGAGATCTAGCTAAATTGCCTTAGTTTCGCAAGTAGTTTATTGAAAAATTCATAGCTTGATGTTAAGGTAGTTTCATTTGCTGTTCAATAATTTAAATATTCTGAAATCAGTTATTTTAATTGGATGCACAAACAGCAAGCCAAGATCCCAAGTAAAGCTTGCTTTCCTTGGTTCCTTTTTCGTCGGTTTAGCTAGTTTAATTTCATTAACTTTTTGAGATAAAGTAGGCTGACCCAAAGGCACTCTTAAAGTGATTTGGATCATTTTTTATTCTAATTCACTTGCTTTCATTTAGTACTTCTAACAGAGAAGAAAGGAAGCTTCTGTCCAAAGTGGTTTTTGGAGCGCTCAAATCCCCCCAGGGGTCTCTCTTTTGTCACATAACTTGTAATTTTTTTGCATAAAATGTAATATCTTGGTTTCAGCCTGTATAAGGAAAAAGAAAGATCTGTTTTATCATTTCTTTGATGTTGTAACCTCCGTAATAATATCATCCTTTGAATGGGCTCTTTCGAGCCCATTCCCCATCCCCCCTGGGGGGATTCACGTCGATGCCATTTTCGTCGTTTTCTGCTTATTTCCTTTTACTAGAATTGATCTTATTTGTAGGGTAGTATATTTGATCTTGTTTTTAATTCCATATTCCATATCTTACTTTCAAAATTAATCATAATACTTACCCCACGATTTCCCGAGTGACCCGAAAGGGGAAAGAGATTCGTGGTAGGATTAATCAGAAAACCATATTTGTGTAGTTGTTTTATTTTTTCTATCATTTGTTTATCAGCAGCATTAAAATTAACCCCTCCTTGATTCCCCGATTGAGATCCACTTGGATCGAAAGGGGTTCTTGGAGGCTTTTCTTTTAAAAAAGAACACATCTCTTAATAACTTATTAAAATTTACAAGACTCTAGTGTGTATGCTCTGCACTTGGTTGCAGTTTGTCCGATCAATCAAGCTATATCAAAAGCACTTGGGTGACTAGCATAATTAGAACTCACCCTCCCCAATTAACAAACCATTAGGTGAAAATCCAACACCTCGATCAAACCTTTACGGCGGCAAAATACCCAAAGGAAGCGGGAACCTACTGAAAAGTGACCTCGGGGCACCGATCTCTATCACACCCTAATGGGTGCATTACGAACACAGCCCCAGAGACTCCATTTCATCCCACATATTCCTTGTGGGTAGCCATATAGGCTTTGTTTTGGACATACTCCAAGTACTCTCGGGTATATCTGGAGTCCCCCTTTAGCCTAATTTAATCAATTCATACTACATTTTTAACTTAAAACATACCAAGATGCAATCACAAAACATTTATTCCAAACACATGCAAGCACACTGATCTCTTTTGACTCCATTTTTAAGGCAATGGTCTTTTTTTGCTTCATATATATATTGTGTATCAACTTTATGCTTTCGTGTGTATCTTCGTATCTTGTCATCTTGATTGTTTATAGTTAAAATATTCAAACTCCTAAATAACTGATTCAGTATAACATCATTACACTAAGAATTCATCCTTAGTAACTTAATAGGGTCTACCCCCCTTGGCTTCGTTAGGAGTTGAGCCTAAACGGAGGAGTCAAGAACAAGGTGACAGCCTTGACTCGAGACTTGCCCCCAAGGACACACCGAGTGGCTTGAATATTTCTGCCACGTGATCCAGGTGTGTGAAAAGGTGGCAACAGCTCCTAGGGTCATAAACCACCAAACATATGGAGATAAAGATGTTGAACATAAAGGGTGATTCAGATTTAGTTGTCCTCTAGATTAAAAATCAGTATCAATGCAAAAATGATAGACTAAGAAAGTATAGAAATGCCACATGGGACACTATGGAGTGGTTTCATGCACACAACATTCAAAAGATCCACAGGGAAATGAATGGGTTAGCACATAAATTGGCAGTAGCAGCATCCACCCTCCATCCATCAGATGAAATGATTAGTGGGAACGAAAAGATGGAAATTAATTTCAGACCTTCAATTCTAGATAATATAGATCACTAGCAGGTGTTTAAGGATGATGAGCAACTTTTGAGATTCATCCACAATCTACAAGAGTTTGAAGGTTGCAATATCAGTTATCAGCAAGAGGGTAAAGAGTATCAGGAGTGTGAGGATAATGTAGCGAATCACATCCCGAGTAAGCTTATAGCTTTCAAGAATCTCTTTGATCGACAGGATCATCATAAAAAATAAAAATAAATAAAAAAATTGGAAATTATATGGAAATAAACATAGGAACTGGCAAAGACCCCAAGTTAATAAAAATTGGAAAAGGTACTTCGGAAAAGGAAAGGAACAATTTGATCAACTTAATCAAAGAGTAAAGAGATGTGTTGGCCTTTAGTTATGATTAGCTTAAAGCCTATCGGGAGGATGTGTTTCAACATACTATTCCCCTCACAGAATAAGCTAAGGAGGTCAAACCTTTCCAACAAAAACTTAGGCAAATAAATCCTAAGTTGACCCCCATTGTGCAGAAGGAACTTCATAAGATGTTAGTAGCAGGGATCATAGCACCTACAATACATTCATCTTGGTGCTCCAACTTAGTTGTGGTCAAAAAGAAGATTGGGTCAATTAGAATCTGTATAGATTTTACAAATCTGAATACATCATGCCTCAAAGATAATTACCCATTACCCGACATGGAAACATTGCTTCAAAGAGTAATAGGATCAGGAATGATGTCCATGTTGGATGGCGTTTCCAGTTATAACCAGATGTTGGTAAATAAGGAGGATCAACACAAGACTAGATTCACCACACCTTGGGGTACCTATAATTTTTTAAGAATGCCTTTTGGCATACTGAATGTAGGTGCCACCTTTCAAAGAGCCATGGATTTTTCCTTCAAAGAACTTATACGAAAAATAATCAAAATATATCGAGATGACTTAACTATTTTTTCAAAGGAAAGATCTGACCACATAAGTCATCTTAGACAGGTTTTTATAAGATGTCGAAAATATGGTGTTTCCTTGAACCGCGCCAAGTCAATATTTGGAGTTAATGAAGGCAATTTGTTGGGGTACATCATTTCTAAGGATGGTGTCAAGGTTGATCCTGAGAGATTTGAAGCCATTAAGAAAGTCCCCTTTCCTCAGAATCTAAAATCTCTCCAGTCTTTTAATGGTCAGATCAATTTCATAAGAAGGTTCATCCCAAATTTAGCAGAATTAATGAAACCTCTACAAAAGTTATTAAAGAAATATGCCAAATTTGAGTGGATGGAAGAAGGGAAAGTTGCATTCAAGTCTTTCAAGGATGCCATATCCATGTCCCAGTCTTGATCAGTCCAGATTATTCCAAGTAATTCCAGATATTTTACTTTATCCCAGAAGACACCATTGCCGGTGTTTTGCTTCAAAAGAATAAGGAGGGACAAGAGAAACCTATAGCCTTTATGAGTAGAGCCTTGCAAAATTTAGAGTTGAAGTATAGCACCATGGAGAAACAAGCCTATTCTCTTGTCAAGTCCCTTAAACATTTTAGAACTTATGTAGGTTACTCCAAAAGAATTGGGTATGTACCCCATGCAACTGTCAAGGATATTATGTCTAAACATGACTGTCTAGGAATCAGGGGTAAGTGGGTTTCAAAGATTCAAGAATATGATTTGGAGATAAAACCTACTAAGTTAATTAAAGGACAGGGTCTTGTAAAGATGTTGGCCCAAGGAAATGAAAAGGCCTTAGGAATAATCTGCCAAAACAATGATTGAAAACAAAGTGTATCAGATGAGCTTCAGAGATTAGAGAATCACCCTTGGTACACCGACATCATATTCTTCCTCTGAAACCTTACTTGCCCAGATCACTTACTTGGCCATAAAAGAAGGGAATTAAGGTTAAAAGAAACTAAGTATTGTTTGACAAAAGATGGTTTGGGTTGGAGAAACCCTGATGGTTTGATACTTAGATGTGTCGATGAACCTAAGTCCAAAAAACTCATGGTTGAGTTCCATTCAGGATTTTGTGGTGGACATTTTGTAGCAAGAACAACCGCCCATAAAATCCTTAGAGCAATTTACTATTGGCTGAACCTATTTTCAGATGTGCACAAGGCTATCAAAGTTTTCCCCCAATGTCATTTATTCACCAGAAAGCAACAAATGAAAGCCCTACCTTTAAATCCAATGGTAGTCCAAGCCCCTTTCCAACAGTGGGGGTTTGATTTCATCGATAAGTTCAAATATAACTCGAGCAATGGTTATTCTTGGAGCCTTACCACCACTAATTATTTTACCAAGTGGGTAGAGGTGATACCCACAAAGAAGGCAACTGATGCTATAGTCATGGATTTCTTAGAAGATAAGATTATCACAAAATTTGATGTGCCAGCCGAAATCATCACAGATAATGGCCTGTGCTTTGCTTCCTCTGATTTATCATCTTTCTATTTCAAGTACCTCATTGTCCTATCCCTGTAATGTCCCTGACCCTCCAACCGACAAAGGGGACACTACCATAACATTAAATATTCGGGATAAAATCCCCATGAACATGTGTAATCATAAAAATTGAAATTCTTGAACATAAAATATGCTAAGATGCATAATCATTCACATACACAGTGGAAGCAAACATACATTCATTCATTCAACATGCTCATCATAATTTATTAACAATAAATATAATTGTAGAAGTAAAATAGACAAGATTACTTATCTTATAAAGAACTCGTCCCACAACCAGCTATATTGTCACTACAATGTTCCACCCAACCATAGGCTAAAATGCTCCTTAATCTCTCAGCAACGCTACCACCCCCGAGCTGGGCATGATTCCCCAAGAAATAAGGAACATGCAGGCTTACACATAGCCAAGGATACACAAAACACCTCCAATCCAACATAGTTGGGTTTATCAGGCCATCAACAAGATAGCCAAGCCAACATGGTCAAGTTTATCAGGCCATCAAGGAGCTGGGAAAGGCTAAATTCTAAGCTGGTGAGCCCATTACAGAGCTAGGAACACCTAGACCAGAACTAGCATGACTTCTAAGACACCCACACACACTCAACACAAGGAATCAGTCCCTTCTCTGCTACACAGTCCCTCAGGCCCTGACTTCCCTTCCAGTGCCATTCAAGGGTTGTGGAGAATAAAGCCAGCCCTCTAGCTCTATCTATGTGGTTTCCAAGCACACCAGGTTTATCAAGCAAACCAAGCCCCCATCCCTACTTCCAACATAGTCTGAAGACCAACCACTGCATATACGCAGTCAAACAAGTGATTCATAGCTTGGATAGGAAAAACAATTCCTGAGCCATTCTTGGCCCTATCATGGCCAAAATGACTCCAAAACAACCTACAACAGTCCCAAAATGTAAAACAGACACAACCAGCAACGTGGGGAAACAACATCCCATTCTCAACAATTAAGCCACTGGAAAGACTTACACAGACCACAAATGGGGAAGGAAATCAACGTCCCAACGTGTGCGTGAAATTTACACCAAATCCCAAATATGGATGGAAACACACTATATTCCTCTCTATGGAAAATGTGAATGACAGTGGAAATGGCTCCTTCTCTTGGCTGAGTGAGACCAAAATAGGAAAGCATCCTCTACGTGATACACAGGACGTTCTTCCTTGCGTGAGAATGAGTGATAATGGAGAATGGCGAGTCAAAAGTGCGGGAGTGTTTTCAGCACCATCGTGGAGAGAGTAGAATGATGGGTGTAGTCATTTTCTTCTGCCTAATGTGAGGTTCAATTCACTGGTGTAGTGTGCATGTGGGAAAGGACGGACAATCCTGCCACACTCCACTCCCCAACAATAACTGCCTCAACTACTCTACAGAGCATTAAAGTGGTAGTTGGATAAGACAAGGGAATATGAGCAATCAAACAGGGTGGTGACACATGGATTTTCCCTCATTTCTCAAGGTTTGACATCCCCCCCCTTATCCTTATGAGAATCATGCCCCTTCTCAATTTAGTTGTCGCAAACATAGCTGGTTGGGTTATTTAATTAAAGTGCATGTTTACATGATGGCACAATTTAATATATGTCATATGTCCCGATATACCATCAGTGATAATTCAAAATCCAAAACATAACATATCCAAATCAATAGTGGGGCCTTGGCCTTTAGCTCCGCACCATGATTATTTACAATATATACATCATATACATTAATGTAAATGGGGTAAAAACGGGGGTGTTACATTCCCCTCCCCCTTCAATAGCACTATCCTCAGTGCTTTAAAAAATTTGAACAAAATGCTACACTGGTAACACCTCAGTGTTCCGCAGAATTGAACAAAAATGGATGTTCCAACTGCATGGCATCCTCCAGTTCCCACGTAGCCTCTTCAGGTCCGTAGTGCTCCCATTGCACCTTTACTTGACCTAGGGCTCAGTTCCGGAGCATTGTGACCTTCCTGTCGAGGATGTGCATTGGCTCAGTTCGAAACTCTCCCTCGGGTTCCACCTGAATCACATCCCAATTTATCACATGGTTAGGATCATGTACATATCTCTTAAGGAAAGAAACATGAAAAACATTATGAGCTCTAGTGCTAGAAGGAAATGCAAGTCTATATGCAACTGGTCCTATTCTTTCAAGCACTTCAAACGGCCCACAGTATCTAGGTGACAGCTTGGCACAACTTCCAAGCTTCAATGAACTTTTCTTTTCCATCACTTTGAGGTAAACATGATCTCCAACTCTGAACTCCTTATTCACCCTATGCTTATATGCATAGCTTTCCCTCCTATCCTGTGTTGTTTTTAGATTCTGCCTGATCTTTACAACCTCTTGCTCCATTTCTTTGAGCAATTCTGGTCCAAGCACAACCCCGCTCACTGGATTATCCCAAGTCACTGGTGTCCTACACCTTCTTCCATACAAAGCTTCACATGGACTCATCCCTAAGGATGCCTGCTGTCCATTGTTGTAAGAAAACTCTACCAAGTGTAAGTAATCTTCCCACTTGGTTGATTTGTCCATCACATACATGCAAAGCATATCTTCAAGCACCTGATTAACTTTCTCTGTCTACCCATCTGTCTGAGGATGGTATGTAGTGCTGAAGTTTAGCTTTGTACCGAAATTTGCAAACAACCCCTTCCAAAAGTTGGAATTGAACTTGACATCTCTATCAGAGACTATTGCCTTCGACAATCCATGCAATTTGAAAATATCCTTCATGAAGATATTTGCAATATCATTAGTATTATACGTAAACTTAACCGATATAAAATGTGCTACTTTATTCAAATTGTCTACCACAACCATGATGGAATCATGTTGTCTCCATGTCATCAACAATCCTGTAATAAAATCCATGGAAATAACTTCCCATTTCCATTCTGGAACTGGCAAAGGCTACAACAAACCTACTAGATGTTGATGCTCAACCTTTACCTGTTGACATTCCATGCACCTTGAAATGTATTCAGCCATGTCCTTTTTCATTCTTGGCTAAAAGTACTGCCTTCTAGCTGTAGCAATTGTCTTCTAATATCCTGGGTGACCAGAATATGAAGCTTGATGGATTTCATCCATAACAACTCTCCTCAAATCTGCTACATCTGGAATATAAATTCTACCTTTATAAGTGAGAAGTCCATCTCCTTCCAATTTATATCCATCATACCTCTTCTCAAATCTTTGTTGTTTCAATTTGTCTTTTACCTGCTCATACAATTCATCTCTAGCAGTATGATTAACAATCTGCTGCCTCAAATCTGGTTGGAAAATACTAAGAGATGCCACATGAATTTCCTGTACCTTCCTGCTGAGTGAATCAACTACCTTGTTTTCTTTTCCTTTTATGTGCTTGATTTCGAAATCAAACTCACAGAAAAAATCCAGCCATCTCGCTTGTCAAGCATTCAGAGTAGGCTGATCAAACAAATAATTCATCCCATAGTGATCTATTATGAGCTCAAATCTCCTACCCATCAAGTAATGTCTCCACATCTTGAGAGAATGTACTATGGCTACAAGCTCTACATCATGAGTGGCATAGTTCTTCTCATGTTCCTTCAGCTTTCTTGTCTCATAACATATCACGTGGTTTTCTTGCATAAGGACTCCTCCAAGATGTTGGGCACTGGGGCAGACCCGGGTTCTTATGATTTTTTCTTCACACCAACAAATAGACCCACAGTGTTGGCCCTTTCGGCAACAACCTGCAAACAGGTTGTAGTCTCACCCAAAACAGCTATGGGGTGCCACAGAATCAGGTTTCTGCAGGCGAAAGAGGGGTATTACTGTACCTTTAGCCTTAACAAAGAATAAATATGAAATACAAAGCTTCGACATTCACTTAAATAGCTTTGCAGTTTAGATAAAAAGACAGTTTCTTGATTAACCCTTAACTGGGAATTCACAGCGAAGTTAATACTTAGCAAATTATCTTACTTTATCGTTCATCCACTTATCAAATGCATAAAACATAACAGGAACAAAATAAAAAGAACCACCACAACACAAGATATACATGGTTCACCCCCAGTACAGGGGCTACGTCCACAGAACTGCGTTTATATTCAACAATTTACAAAACAATGCAGTTTCGATCTGCGCACTCAGCTATAGAGCCTTTCTTCCAAAACCCTCTATGCACTCAGCTGCAGAGGTCGTCCACGCACTCAGCTGGGACTTAACCTTAAACCCAAAAATAGACCTTAGCTTCTTCACATCACATCATCATCATAACACAAAGATTACTTGACTCCTTTACATAAGTGCCTATTTATACAAATGTATTGTTACAATACCATGGGCTTAAACCATGGGTACCCAAAAACCATGGGACATTTACAAAAGGAGGGGCTTCGACCCAACCCCAAAGCCCCTAAGACTATTTTGGACCACAACTCCGCTTACAAGCTTCGCACCAAAACCGCGGAGTTGCCAAAATTAAGGACCTTTAAGGTCCAAACCCCAACAGGCCCCTAAGACTCACCAGTGTCTCGTCCTGGGACACTCTGCTTCTTTTTGGGTATAAGAATCTTGTTGGCGAAGATAGTAAACTGCTTGTTGAGGCTGCACATGATATCTTCGGCTGCTTGCTCTTTCTCCACTGTCTCCTGCAATGCTGCCGTAGATGCTTCATTGGACTTTTCCTATGAAAACATATCATACTCCTTCAATACTTTGAGCTGGTTGTCCACAATAGTGCTCAACTCCAAGGCCTCGTTAATGAGGGGCTGTACAGATCTCACTAACAGTGTTTCTTTTCTTCTACAAGACTCAATTTCTCGCTGGAGCTCATTACTATTCTTTACCTTAAGCATATTTTGCATAGGAGGCAATGTCTTAATTTCTGCTTTTATTGCATCCAGCTCTGTTTGTCGCTTCTTGATGGTTTCTTACAACTTTTCTACTTCTGGGTTTTCTTGCAATTTTGTCTAGGCCCTGACACTCTCATCTAGCAGCTTTGATGCACTACTCGCAAGATCTAAGATCTTAGTTGCTAAGGCCAGAATATCTCTGAGATGATGTTCCCTGACCTCTGGTGGACTCTTAGGAATGAGGCGAAGCTGAAGCTCCGCAATCTAGGCCTCACGTTCTTCTTTCATCTTCTCTACCTGGCTTCTAGACTGTTGTGCATAGTCTTTCAGCTTTACTATTCTTTGCTTCGGTTCTTCTTCAGCCTGCATGTCAAAGTCAAGGAGACTTCGACACACCTCATCCAACACTCATGCTAGTGTGGCCTGCTTGTTTTCTGTTTCCCTCTCCTTCTGCTCAGCTTCTTTCAACTGTGCTATGAGACTCTCACTCTACTTCGTGGTATTCTCTAACTGCATGTGTGTGTAGCTGTCTCATTCTTGGATCTCCTTCATGAGTGCCAATTGGCAAGAATGTAGCTCCGGCATAGAAAACTTAGTGTAGTCTATCTCAACTATCATGCTTACCTGCGATTGAGATTCTGCGTCAGGTATTATAAGAGCTGCACTTGGTACTTGTCCTCTATTGTTTCTAGCTGGCCATTGTCTAGTATCTAGATATGCGCCTACTGGGGCACTGCTTGCTACAGCGCCAGTTGCTGTTCTTTTCGATAACACCTTAAGTTTTGCAATTCGCTATGCTACGCCAGCGAGCACATCAAGATGTTTAGCTTCAAACTATGCCAATTTGCTGGATAATACCTTTGTAGACTTCGTTAGAGCCTGATCAAGATCTTCAATCGTCAAAGCGGTTTCTTCGACGATATTCTTGTCCTTTGACGCCTTAGTTTTCTTTCTGGGCTGAGGCTTAGTAACTTCCTCCACTTCTGGGGACTTGTGCTTATCTGGGTGATTAGGGTCTGAAATGGTCTTGACTAATTCTTCTTCTTCTTCACCATTTTTCTCTTCTTCTTCTCCATCAGCTCCGTCATCTCCACCATGGTCACCTTCGTTCTGCTATGACTCATCTTGTTCTTCGCTCTCTTCTAGTGGGTCATTCTGCTATGGTTGGCTAGGACCTGTGCCCACATCTGTTACTAGAGGGACTGGTATGTCGGGCCTTATTCCTGCATCCTTCATCCATTCAGCCAGCCACTGCTGAACTACTGCGAGGATGTCTTCCTGGTTCACCATGTATGGTAACTTCCACCATGTATGTTTGTTATCTGTGCGGGCCTGGATGAAGACATTATGCATATCAGCCTTGAATTTGGCCACTCCAGTATACTGAGAAAATAGCTCATTATAGAGCCACAGTGTTTTCAGGATCTCAACTGTAATATTCAGAAAATAGTAGGTGAACATGAAGTTTGTCATCTACTGCATATCCTTATCCTACGAAATCCAAAGAGATCCATACCTTGCTGCGCCAGGAATCTCCGAAGGCACATCAACAAACTGTGCCTTGGTAGGTTCTCTCCATCCTACCAGTGCAATAAGCACTAACAACCATGAATAATGAAAGGCTCTACCTTTCTCCTATGCATCGCGGACATCTGCAAGGAATTCTCTAGCAATGTACTCTGTCCACTTGTAACTGTATCCTTCAGCACAGTTCGCAGCAATACTGACAATCGGGGCAGGTACTTCATTAGGTCTGCACTTCCTCATTAATTTTCATGCTAGGATATTTGCGGTGAAGTGAATGTTTTGGTGCCGAATAGTCGATGTTTTATACCCTCGATTTCCTTTTGTCAAACCGAAGCAGTCCTTCATGTGCTACGACAGCTTCGTATCTTTGTGCTTTCCAACAAATTCAATCCCGGGATCAAGCCCTTCCTTCAGCAAGCCTGTAATCCTATAAATAAGCTCTCCATAAATAGCAATTCTCTATTTTCCTATCCATAGGTTCCCATCATGCACCAACGCCAATAATTGCTTGACCACTGCGGTAACCTGCGGGCTGCGACCAAAGTGGGGGACATTCAGCATCTTCAACAAGCCAGCTTGCTCCAAGCTAGCAGCCCACTATTTTACTTCAAGTAACGTCGTTCCAACCTCCGGATAATAGATGGAGTGCAAGTATTTCCCAGGTGTGAAATACATAAACTTCTCATGATCATTCGTATCATGGTCTGCGTACTTGAGCTGATCTACTCTTCCTATCATCATTCCAACCAACTTCACACCCTGTGGCATCGAAGGGGTGAGTAACACGAACTTGACTATCTGTCAAGGTGGCTTAACACCTTGTCGAACAAGTGGGAGATATGGTGGACGCTGCGATGCAATGTTCTCATCCTCACCAAAGTATTCAAAATCTTCAGGTGGGAGCTCTGGCAAACCAGCAGGATTCATCTGAATCACGGGATCCTCCAGTGTCTTTCCTGATGGTTTGTGCATGTTCCGTTTAGAGTGAACTTCTACCTTAAACTTATTTCTATAAGATTGTGTCTGCATCAGCTGATTTGGCACTGGGGATGTCTCTTTGCGAGGGGCAGATGCAAGTGGGTTCCTCATAAAGTTCTGCAGACCCTTCTTTCTGAAATCTCTCAACAATTGCTCAACTGCACGATCAACTGACATGGACTCAACTGTGAAACTCAAGAAAATGCGTAATGTGAAATTATAGGATCCAACGACCAAATCTGCCATAACTGTGCATTAAAGACACCAAATCTGATAGAGTGGCGGTAGATCTTGTCCAAATGGTGCTAGATTTCCCAAATACGGTTGTGGATTCGACCAAAATCTCATCATTACAGGCAGTTAATGTAGTTAACGTACTAGTGCTGCCAAAAATGACTTTTTCCAACGGTTGAATTGTAAGCTTCGACACACCTTTATTCTTTGGCACAACCACTAACATCGGCTTTGCCATAATAAGGACCTTCAATATATCCTGACACAAGCTTCGACAGAACTTCGAACTTTGACCCACGACAGAATTTCTTCCACAACCTTCGACACTTCATAAATTTTGTAATAATCTGTCGAAGCTCTCTAAGAACAACTTCATTATATTCTAGTACCCAATTGCAACTGTTCTTGGTACTTAGACTCTTCTTCTTGTTGTTACTTCTAATCAGGGGGTACAGGCCCATCCCTGTACTTCTTTAATCTACTTCCATTCACCATTGAAGGAAAAAATTCTCCATTCAATTTAACTAATTGAACTGCACCACCATCGGTAACTTTCTGAACTATGTATGGTCCTTTCCAATGTGTCTTGAACTTACCTGGGAACTTCATGAATTTACTGTCATACAAGAGCACATGATCACCATTCTGAAAATGCTTCTTCTTAATGTGTCTATCATGCCATGATTTTTCTCTAGATTTCTGTA
Organism: Pseudotsuga menziesii; assembly: GCA_001517045.1. NCBI lineage: Eukaryota > Viridiplantae > Streptophyta > Pinopsida > Pinales > Pinaceae > Pseudotsuga > Pseudotsuga menziesii. The sequence continues at coordinate 443,906 of LPNX010191042.1, read as the reverse complement.
CTTGCTACTAGAAATCTGCAATGAATCTGTCTTCTTCTAGTTCCAGTATCTTCGCCAGCCTTCCATGCAATACAGCTGGATCATCCATCTCTGTGAAGGCAGATATTCTGAGGCTAGGAATAATGTACTCCATGGGCATAGCTGCTTCTTGTCCATATACCAGCCTAAAAGATGTGTGGCCTATCAACTTTTTGCAAGTGGTTCTATAAGCCCATAATACTGCTGAAATTCTAAGATCCCAATCATTTCTGTTAACATTGAAAACCTTCGTCAAAGCATGCTCAAGAATCTTGTTAAAGGCTTCGACATTTCCATTTGCTTGAGGATGGTAGGAAGTACTCTTCTGATGATATACTTGAAATTCTTTGGTCAATGCTTCAATAGTATTATTCAGAAAATGTGATCCTTGATCACTTAGAAGAATTCTAGGACACCCAAACCTCAACAAGATATTATCAAATATAAACTTCGCAGCTATAGTAGCACTATAGTCCTTGACTGGTTGAGCTTCAGCCCAACGAGTAAGGTAATCAGTTGCTGTAATAATGTATCTTGCTCCAGATTTCTTTGCAGGGGGATTGATTGGTCCAACAAAATCGATAGTCCACTTATCAAATTCTTGTAAAGTTACCTATGGAACCAGAGGCATCTCATCCCTCTTGGATGGTTTGCCTGTCCTTTGACAGATATCACAGTTGTGGAAATACTCTCTTGCATCCTTATGAATCATAGGCCACCACAATCCAGCTGTTAGAATCTTCTATGCCGTAGCTTTTCCTGCATAATGACCTCCTACTGCTCCAGAATGTGCCTCAGCCAAAATCAATGGCTTTTCATGCTCTAGGACACATCTGTACAGTATTTCATCTGGTCCCATCTTATATATATGTCTTGCTATCAATTTAAAGTCAGCTGCTCTAACCACCAGCTGCTTCTTCTACTGTATTGTCATCTGAGAGGGTGCAAAACCTATAGACAAGTACTGAACAATATCCCAGAAATAGTCATCAACAATATGGATGGCAAACAATTGGGCATTAGGAAGACCTTCATCCAAACTAGTGGGCTCTTCTCCTGACTCGAGCCTCGACAAGTGGTCAGGCCCCAAGTTAAGTCTTCCTGGCTTAACTATGATCTCAAAGTCATACTCCTAAAACAAAATCAGCCATCTGCATATCCTTCCACCTAACACAGGCTTGTTAACCAAATACTTCAAAGTAGAATGGTCATTGAACATCTTAAAATGAGATCCTAACAAGTAATGTTGAAATTTCTGCAAGGCATAAACCATAGCTAGACCTTCTCGTTCTATCGTAGTATAATTCTTTTCTGCTATGGACAATTTTATACTTGCAAAAGCAATAGGGTGATCAATATTACCTTCACCTGACTGAGCCAATACTATACCTAAAGCAATGGAAGATGCACCGACATGAACATGAAACACCTTACTCTAGTCAGGGAATACTAAGATAAGGGCAGTTACCACCTTTTCTTTCAAAATATCTAAGCTTTCCTGACATTCAGGTGACCACTCAAACTTAATATCTTTCTTCAATTTCTTTTCCATAGGGGCTGTAATCTGGGCATATCCTTTAATGAATTTTTGGTAATATCCAGTATGACCAAGCGTAGTGCGAAGTTGCTTAGCAAACTTCGGGGGTGGAAAGTTCACAATAATGGCTATCTTCACAGGATCAACCATCAATCCTTGCTTGCATACAATGTGACCTAGCAGAATTCCAAAAGGTGCACAAAAGAGACACTTCTTCAGATTCAATGAAATCTAATGTTGTCTACACTTGTCTAGCATAAGTCTTAAACTGGCTATATGATCTTTCAATAATCCAAAGATAGTCCAATCATCAAAGTAAACTTTTAAGAACTTATGAATAAATTCCTTAAATGCAGATATGACTACTCTAGAAAATATAGCAGGTGCATTCTTCAATCCAAAGGGCATAATAGTATACTGAAAAGATCCCATTTCTATAGCGAAGGTTGTTTTATGTTGATCCTCTAGAGCAATTCTGATCTGATGGTAACCTGAAAATCCATCAATTAAAGAATATACTTATTGACCTCTGACATTGTCTAAAACTTCATTTGTAAAGGGGGTAGGAAAAGGATCATATAAACAGGCATCATTCAACTTCCTCAGATCAACATAGGTTTTGATTTCTCCCTTGGTCTTCTTTTCTTGTACCACCATAGGCCTGATCCATTCGAACTCTTCAATAGGCTCAATGATTCCTGTAGTGAGCATCTTATCTAGCTCCATCCTGAATTTTTCTTTATACTTAGGGTTCGGCCTATAAGGGTGTTGCTTCACAGGCTTTGCATCAGCTTTCAAAGGTATTTTTATCACTCCTATATCACCAAGGATACCTTTCATTTCTGAGAAATTCATCGAAAATAAGTCCTGATACTCATGGAGGAGTTCAGTCACTTTTCTCACCATTTCTTCGTCCCAATAATCTCCAATGGTAGCGTACTTAGGCATTTCTTCTGATCCAATGTTTACTTTCCTTGTTTTCAAGGGCTGAGTTACTTTAGGTGATTCGACTGCTGGTCCATGTACTTCGCAATGTACTTCTGACTCAGGAATATTAATGTTGCGAGGGTCATCGTCTTCATCAATGGCAAGGTTATAGCATTCTACGACATTAGCTTCTTGTTCATTCCAATCAGGTTGGTACTCAGCTATTTCTTTATCATCAAACACCTTAGTATGGATCAACCTAATAGTTGCGTCTAAAGCAGGGCAAACCTCATTAAGAGAAAATGTGAGCACAAAACTATCAGAAAGGCTAACCCTACTTATAGTACCATGGCGAAGCTCCACCTCTGCATACCAGTTCTTTGATACAGGTTCCAGAGTATGTACAAACCTGTGTACCCATTCTTCACAAGGTACATGCTTCCATGCGCCATAACACTGCTCCAAATGTTCCTGAGGGCTAGTCTTACCATTAGATCTGCTTCGTACCTCCTGAGGTTGATCCATGAATCTCAGGTGAAGAAAATTTTGACAAGCTCTCCAACTATGAATATACTTTTTATGACCATTCCACCATCTAGCAGCTGTGGCTCTGAATACTAAATCTAGAGTCTCCATTTTCTGTGGATCTGGTACTTTCTCTAAGAATTGTACAATAAAATCTTCTGGGTTTGTCAAGCCATCAAAAGTAGGTAAGATTCTTGTATGTGATCCAACCCATCTAATAGACATAGTAATTCTTTCACATCAATGTCCATGTAGCTCATAAAGTCGATTCTGCCAATTCTCTAGGCCTTCATCTGAATCAGTCATGCAAGAACTGTCAGACTGCCAGTCCATTATACCTTCAGCAGTAGGGTTAACATAGTCTTCTTCTTTAGCTATGATGTTGTAAATATGATCCAAAACATCCTGATCTTCATTTCTGACTGGCTATGTATACCTTTCTCCTTGAAAAGGGTCCAACGGTACTATGACTCTCAATCCTTTTCCTTCAAAAGTCATCTATCTATTCTTAAGGTTGATTACTGCATGATTGTCTAGTGCCCATTCAATTCCTAGAAATGCTGGATAGGGGTTGATATTATCAATTATTTCAATGACTTCAAAATCTTCTAAGGTACTAACTCCATCAATATCCACTGGTACACTAGGGAATCTTCCCAAGGGCACAATCTTCTGCTGATTGGATAATCTCAACTACATAGGGGACCATTCAAGTGTAGGTTTTCCCATTTGTTGCCATGTCTACTTAGTTAGGACATTCACTTCTGATCCCAGGTCTAAAATGATATTAGTCATGTCATAATATCCTATCTGAGCATGCAATCTCATTTCTCTTCCAGTCCTTCTAACTCTATTAACACTTTTTCCTCTATCAGAGCGTCGCTGAGGTTCACAAGACTCAATAACTTTTTGTAACTCGTTCAAAGCATTCTGATTTCTTAATAGCTTCATACAACTCTGTAAAAATGATGTCAGGTTACTTACTTGATCTAGCGAAGATTCTTGAAACTGTAACTACTTTTGATGCTGTTGCATAGTTTCTACTGATGTTCTTGGATCAGCAAAGTCTTTTTTAGCTTCCATAAATGTTCATTTTTCTCTAGGGTCTTACGGAACCAAGCCTTGTCAGGCTGTTTCCCCTTATTATGCACCTGTGTTGTAGTTCCACTCCTTGTAACAACGTTAAGGGCTGGGACAGATATTTTCTCTATAGCAATCATCTGAACATTCTGAGTAGCAGTGCCATTTCTTTCTTGTATCTTGGCTATCAACTGTGGGCATTGCTTAATCACATGATCTACTGCTCTGCAATATTGACATGTCGTAGTTGGGTTCTGACATTCTCTAGCTACATGTCCTACCTGATTACAGTTATAGAAAATAATCTGGCCACATCCTCTTCCAGGCATACCACCACGACCACGACCTCTGAAATTACCTCAACTTGGTGTACCACCATGGTAACCATATCCATCATTGCCTTGTGCATTGGTTTGTACCCTATAAGCATCATAGGTTCACTCTCTCATGAGGTCAAAGCTGTGACATTCATCTTTGTTGTGTCCAACTGACTTACAAAACTTGCAGTAGGGATTCTTAGGTACTTGTACATATCTCTGCAGCAGATAGCAATCTTCAGGTCGATGCTGGCCAGTTGTTCTATAGATCTCACAATATAGGACATTAGGGTTAAACGTGTTCGGTGCACTAGTATTCAAATAATTTCTTAATGTAGGACACCATTCTTTGTCATGACCTTCTATCTTACATCGTGTACACCAAACCTCTTCTCGAATAGATTTCCCTTTTTTCATGTCGCGAAGCTCCAAATCCATTTCTGCTAACTGTGCCTATATCTGGGCTATTCCGGAATGATCTCCAATAGGAGTTGTTTCAAGTTTCATAGCAATTTCCAACGCCTCTTGTTGATCAGCAACCTTCTATTGCATAAGTGGAGTCCTGATATGAGGCAATAGTGCTGCAATGAACCATTCTTTATGTTGTTCTAGTCCAATAGTGAAACTAAATTGATCCAATAGAACCTTGAACCTCTGATCAAAGTCCCAAACTGATTCACCTCGCTTCTGCTGAATTTATTTCAGTTCAGTTATACACTGTGACTCCAATTTAGGCTTCTTGAATTCTTTGCTCATTGATTTTTTAATATCATCCAAGGTATAGTTCTGAGTACTAGAAAACTTCATAAACCAGGTAAAATCTCGGTCTCTAAAAGAGGTGACTAGCTGCGCTCTTCTTGTATTTTGATCCATAATATTCTTAGCAGTCCAAACAGCTTCGCATAAGAACCAAAACTGCTCTGGATCCTCTGATCCAGTTCCTTTAAAGATTGGGAGCTTGATATCATCATTCACATGGGCCATAGTGAATCGAGGGGGAGGAGGAGGGGGAGGAGGAGGAGGAGGAGGAAGACTGGTAACAGGAGGAAGGGAACTTATTGAGGTAGACTGACCTTCGACAAGACTACTCGGGCTAGGGTTACTTTTAGACTATGAAGGGTTCTTGGGGATAACAGATCTTTGCTGTGGAGTTATAGGAGGGTTTCCAACAAAAGGGGTTTCTTCATATTCAGGGTCTTCTGGACTTAATGAGGTATAATCGATTTTCTGGCCTAGGATATAGGATCCACGATTTCCCTTGTATCTTTTACCATTTCAAAGCAAACCACTTTGCTCGTTGAAGTCACTTTCGCTTCCAAACATAGGTTAGTAGAAATAAATATAGCAATCTGATTGGATAAGCAATATACCTTTCTCAGCCAAGAGCATTTTAATTGTCAGACTTAATGAATTCAGGTACTTACCTCTTGGTCCTTTGAAAAACCATCTTTCTACTTCATTGAAAGAAGTATATGTGTCGATGGCGAACTCCGTCACAAATGCTTCAAGGGTTTGCGTTGTCCAGAGGTCAATAGCTCTTGATACTGCGTTGTTCACACTTTTCAATAGTTTAATTCTTTCTGGGGTCCAGTCAGGAGACTGATTTTATTTGAATTTTGTCTTTCTTTCTTTCAACCTGGATAACCACTGGTGCAATTCTATGTGGATACTAGCAAAGAAAATTTCATAAATATCAATAAAAATGTACCTTTGCAAGAAGTCATCTGAGTTGCGATGAGGGTCCTTATTCTCTTGTTCAATAAATTTCAGATAAGTATCTTCAACCTAGTCACTGATTTCTTTTACTGAGGGCCTCCAAAACATATCCCTCCAGGTACGACGTAGATCCCTCTTGAAGCAGATACTGGTTCAATCGGCAATGGAACCAATTTGTTGGGCATTGGGGCAGACCCAGGTTCTTATGCTTTTTTCTTCGTACCAACAAATAGACCCACAGTGTTGGCCCTTTCAGCAACAACCTGCGAACAGGTTGCAGTCTCACCCGAAACAGCTATGGGGTGCCACAGAATCAGGTTTCTGTAGGCGAAAGAGGGATATTACTGTACCTTTAGCCTTAACAAAGAATAAATATGCAATACAAAGCTTTGACATTCACTTAAATAGATTCATAGTTTTGATAAAAAGACAGTTTCTTGCTTAACCCTTAACTGAGAATTCACAGCGAAGTTAATACTTAGCAAATTATATTACTTTATCATTCATCCACTTATCAAATGCATAAAACATAACAGGAACAAATTAAAAAGAACCACCACAACACAAGATATATGTGGTTCAACCCTAGTGTAGGGGCTACGTCCATAGAACTGCATTTATATTCAACAATTTACAAAATAATGTAGTTCTGATCTACGCACTCAGCTGTAGAATCTTTCTTCCAAAACCCTCTATGCACTCAGCTATAGAGGTCATCCACGCACTCAGCTGGGACTTAACCTTAAACCCAAAAATAGACCTTAGCTTCTTCACATCACATCATCATCATAACACAAAGCTTACTTGACTCCTTTACATAAGTGCCTATTTATACAAGTGTACTATTACAATACCATGGGATTAAACGATGGTTACCCAAAAACCATTGGACATTTACAAAAGGAGGGGCTTCGAACCAACCCCGAAGCCCCTAAAACCATTTTGGACCGCAACTCCGCTTACAAGCTTCGCACCAAAACCGCAGAGTTGCCAAAATTAAGGACCTTCAAGGTCTGAACCCCAACACAAGCCCTTGTCCACATGCATCGATACACACCGCAAAATCTTTCTCCCGGTCTGCAACTTTCAATATGGGTGCACTGGTGAAAAGATTCTTCAACCACTGGAAACTTTCTTCACACCTCGATGTCCATTCGAACTTCATCCCCTTCTTTTGAAAATAAGTGATGGCATACGCAACTTTGGAGAATCTCTCAATGAACCTCTGGTAGTATCCTACAAGTCCCATAAAAGATCTTACATCTTTCACATTTCTTGGAGTAGGCCAATTCATAATGGCTTCAATCTTCTCAGGGTCTACTGATATACCATCTTCTAAGATAATGTGACCCAAATACTAGATTATATCTCTATAGAAGTCACACTTGCTCAGTTTCGCATACAACTGATGCTCACTGAGCAATTGCAATGTCAATCTCAAATGCTCTTCATGCTCTTCCTCGTTCTTAGAATAAACAAGAATGTCATCAAGGAAAACAAGAACAAACTTGTCCAAATATCTATTGAAGACACTATTCATAAGGCACATAAATGTAGCTGGTGCATTTGTGAGACCAAATGGTACCACTACAAACTCATAATGTCCATACCTTGTCCTGAAGGCTGTCTTATGAATTTCTTCATCCTTGATTCTCACCTGATGGTAACCAGACCTCAAGTCAATCTTGGAAAATACCTTTGCTCCTCTTATTTGATCAAAGAGGTCATCAATCCTAGGAAAAGGATATTTATTGTTGGTTACTATGGGCAGACCCGGGTTTACTTATAATGTACCAACAACACCCCTAACTCACTGGCCCTTTCGACAATAGACCATAGAGTGGCCTGAAGTCTCACCCGAAGTGATTTTAGATGGGTTGGATAAAGACTCAAGTGTCCTTAACCAGGTTCTGTTGCATCCTGGTGTCTCGCGGCTCTTCTTAGCTAGCGAGATCTTCCTGCGAGTCGCAGTTCTCCCTTCCTCGCGGACTCTGATAGGGGGAGGACTCCTATCACATCACAGTGACTAGGACGATGTGCAAACTCTCCCTTCTGTGGTTCTCACTATCTGCGATATCTCGCACCGCAGCTCCTTTGCCGGTGTGATATCTCCTTCTGTCAATCGATATCTCCTATAGTACGGCCCAAAGTAACTCTCAAGGTCCAAAGGGTTTCTCACTGGGGGAATAAATCAGCTAACCTCCAACATGGTGTTAAACAACCTTACATGAACTTCACAGTTCAACACACTCACATCGCTATACTTAACTTACTGAATAAGTATATTGGAAGCACTTAACAGAGTGACTATTACTATGTGAAACAAGCACTAATGGATTCATAGGCAGACACTTGTTACATTTAAAATCACATTTAACTTTCTATAATGCTGTAACTGAATGAGAACATATAGACATTTACTAACTGATATACGGCATTCATGTAACAGATAACAGATAGCAACTAAGTAAAGCACAATCACATGAAATAATCATATAACACACTAATTTTACGTGGTTCACTTCCAGGGTAGAAGCTACGTCCACGGGAACTAGTTTATATATTATAACTTGGGAGAGTAAACACAGTTCTGTTGCAACCTCATATGCAGTTGAGATCTTTTGGGTAACTCCATGCACACCACCAGGAGCCCTTCTCTCTTAGATCTCTTCTCTCTTCTTATATTGCTTCTCTTACAATATACTCTTCTTCTCTCTCTCTCTTTCAATCCCTATGGATTGTTACATACATACTCTAGGAGTCATCTACTGGTTACAGTAAGATATTACAGACTGAATAATGGAACCAGAGCTTAGCTCTTCTATAATACAAAGATCTATGAGCTAACAGATCATCGACTATCTGAATAGCTAATGAGCTAACTGACTAACTAGCTAACCTTTTACGATACAAAATACATCCCTTTATAGGCGGCCCGAAGGTCTTGCCATTACAACACTATGGGCCTCTCCCAACAGTAACCCTTAAACCCTAACTATGACAGTCAGTCTATCTGTACTCGAACTGCTGCTTTTCGTCACACCACAGCTTCCTGCAGTCTTCCATGCTTCCCGGTGCTGACCGTGGGTACTAACATCACTTCCTTTTCTATCCTTTGTCTTCAATACCTCGGCCTTGTTACTCCTTTTCCTTTATGAGGGTAGCTGAGCCCTCCCGTCTTTGCCTCTACCTTAAGTGTAGTGGTTGAGCTTTCTCCTCTCGGCCGCTTAGGTACTATTACCTTTGACTTACTTGTTCCAAAACAACAGCTTTTCCTATAGCTACGGGACCCTACTCCAATAGTCCCCTAACACCTACTTGTGGCTCTCCCTTGAGCCACTAATAGCTAGTTTCTCGTACTGTAGTTTCTCCTTGGCTTCCTGCAAAGTCCTTGTAAATCTCTACCGAAGTCCTACGACTTCTTTCTCCATAGCTTCGACACACTCCTGTGCCGTTTCAAGCATAGCTTGACTGATGCTTGAGTCTTTTGTAACTTCAGTGTCACTTCTGCTAGTAGTGAACTCCTTGACCTTCTGCTCAACCATATCGACTAGCTCTGGGATTTGTTCCTGATAGGGTTGAAGTAGGTTATTGAATCATATCTCCCTTGCTCGCAACCGCTGCACTTCCTATTGCAAGCAGTTTATCTCTGTTGTCTTATTCATCTTTGCAAGAGCTCCTAAGCTCTTGACTTCTTCCTTCATTGCTATTGTGGCCTTCTCTATGTTCTGGATGCTCTGCTAGAATTCCAGTTTTTTTGGGGGCTCTTCTAGCTCCGACCATGTCTTTGCCGCCTCATCTAGTAGTGACTATGTGTCATCTATGCGGCTCTTCATTTATGTAACCGTGAGGCTAAAGGCCTCTGCCCTTGCTTCCTTGTCTGCCTGGGGTGTGCTCGGTGCTCGAGCCTCAAGCTCAGTAATCTGTTCTTTGTGGTCTTCTTCCATTTTAGTCACTGTCTCTTCCAGAGCCTTTGCTCTGTCTGCAACTCTTCTTACCTTCTGCATGAGAGGCATTGCAGTTTCAATGTTACACTGGGGTAACTCCAATGCAATGCTCTGTAGGGCCTGACGGAGGTCCTGTTCCTTTTCTTCATATGTTCTTAACTCCTCCTCCTTTGTATGAAAGCTTGCAGTGAGTTATGCATTCTTTTGTCTCAGCTGGTTGTTTTGTTTATAAGTCGCAAGCTCCCTATCCCTGAGCTCTGCGCTTAGCTGCTGTTGGATCATTTGTAATTGATCAATGGGGAACTCTATGAGGTTAACCTCGATAGGTTTTCTAATATGTATCTACACATCCATCATCACCACAGGGAATCAGATGCTCCCTGGTGGTATCAACACTCTATTGATGCGATATTTTTCCAATATTTCCTCGCGGGAAATCAATTGTGTTGAACTTTCTCCTCCTGTCGCCTTTACTGGTGGAACCTGTATCATGGCATTCTTCTTAGTGATTGCTTTTAACTCCAGAAGCTGCTTATCTATTTCACTCTGCAGCTTTTTTTGCGATGTCTAGATCGCCTGAAATGTATCACTCATTTCCTCCTTGAGTCGTGTTGTGATTTGCTCATAGTCATCGTTAGTCAGTGTGGTCTCTAAGGCTGGCTTTGTGGCCTTGGATTTTTTCCTCTTCTATGCCTCTGGTGTCCTTTCTTCTCCATTCTTTGTCCTATGTGCCTCTGGTTGCACTTCTTGTGGATCTTTCCTCTTGGAACCCACTTTCTCTTTTCCTTTGTCTGTTTGGGCTAGGGGTGGGGTATCTATGGATTCCTTCGCTGCTGTGGCATCTTCTAATGCCTTTTTCAACTCTTCACCAAAATATTTGATGACATCTTCTACATCCTGCGTTGTCATCCTGAACCAACCATTAGCCCAATTATCTGTTCTACACCCTTTTGGCCACAGGAAGATTCTATGGTTGTCTATCATGAAATCAAGCCGATTGTCATTTATGTCCACAACCTCCGTGCTGATCCACAGTGTCTCCTAGATGGTTCTCTTCAATAGGTTATAGTATTCATAGAATACTATTGCATTGATCTTCTTCTTAGCTAGGCTGTTGCTGTCCCATAAGTTTGCATAGCGCGCGCCTCTACAGTCACCGCTTCGTATCTATAGGAACTGAGTATGGGGAAGCTCCTTCCACCCGACGAATGCACATAGTATAAGCAACCACAAGAAATGGAAGGGGTGGTTTGCCTCATATTGTGCTTTTAAACAATCTTGGGTAAAAATATTTAATAAAAACAAAGACCAATTAAACTGTTCACCTTCTGCAACCTATATGGCAAGGTGAATTACTGATCTTGTGACTTCTTTTCGGAGAACCTTGGTTAGAAGTCTGCCTGCAAGCAGACTGGCTGTAAATCTGAATGTATCGTCTACTATTGCTGCGAGGTCATAAGCCTGAACTCCTCTTTGTAGCTTATACTTGGTAACTAGGGCCGCTGGTAGCTTGGAATCCTTTCCCTTACTTGATATATGTGTATGGGGGTCCTTACTAGTCTTGGATAGCCCAGTGATGTGGTGTATCAGGTCGACATTCAAATCAACCCAGTTACCCAACCAGAGGTAACCTCCATGTACACAGGACAGTAGTACATGCACCACAGCATTAACCTCTGCACCTCATCCAAAATGTGGTATTCTCAACAAATTGAGAAAACCTGACCGCTCAAGAATCTGGATATGTTCCATAGGAACAAACTCATCTATATTGGTCCTCGGGTTCCTCTGAACTATAATATATTGGTCTGGTCAAAACTAAGGATATGTCTTACTATCTCCAAGGTTATAGTCTATAAATTTGAGAACATGGAGATATCCTAACAGGTCTCCATATTGCTTTATACGAGGGTCAATGGCCGGTGGTGGAACAAGAAGCTTAGCACCCTTGGGAATGGTTACCTCTGGTGCATCCTCGACTCTCGGCACAATGTATTCTACTACCATGTGAACTTCCTCTTCCTGCTCTAGACTGGGGTATTCTACTATCTGAGCGTAACTCCTCATCCTTGGCAGTTGTCTGACCTGTTATGTACCTAATTTCACAACCTTGGGCGGTGTCATCATAGCAGACTGGAGGCCACCACTCTGGAATCATCTCACAATGTCTTCTAAAGGTTCCTCCTTGGACAGAACCCACTCGGTGCAATACTCTGGATGGGAAATGGCTGTGAAATTGGAGAAAACTAGCACTTTGTAACTGGGGTATCTTTGCACAAGGAAAACTCTACAACTTGCTCTATAGCTCTCTGAAATTGCCAAAGTAACCCTTCCGTATGGATGATATTTATATTTATAACAAAGGTGATACTTTGTACCTCAACGGTCCTGTATACTAGACCCATTGGAAGTATTAATTGCATGGACAAGACAACACCCATCGTTTCGATCCTCATTAATTGCTGAAATCTGATCAAATTTCCCTCGAAACATGTGTTCAGGTGCCAGTCTCGTCGGAGATTTTACCAAATATGGAAAAATCATTATACTGTTTCCAAATATAGAGCAACAGATACCTGTCATATCCGGATTAACTGCTTGGCAGAGGGTGAAGTGATTGGCCCTCTTTTCTTTTTCAACACTGGCTACATGGCATGGGGAAACATCACCTTGCTGCAATGCCTCACTGCATCACCTGCGCAAACAACTTACTCAAATTTTATTTATCTATTCATTTTGCTCTGCAAGCATCCTATGACTTGCAAAAAATGAACCGTCCTTATGTGATTCCTTGTACTTAGAATATCTGTCGATGTAGACTAAGTCCCAGTGTGATGCCTCCTTTCAACTACACTGGGCATCTACACTTTCATACACTATCTGAGTTAGGCATAAGAGGTAGGGTGGCTATCACTATAGAGCGTGAGCCTGCTTCCATTAATCAACGTGGGCAGAAGCTCCCCGTTCAGTTTGCTGAGCTGAATGGCACCTCCTTCTGTAACTTGCTGAATCTGATATGGCCCCAACCAATGTGTCTTGAACTTTCTTGGAAACTTAATAAAATTATTGTCATAAAGGAGCACTAGGTCTCCTGTCTGAAAAGTATTACTCTTAATGTTCCTATCATGCCAAGATTTTTCTCATGCCTTCTGCACTTTCTGATGGAACCCTGCGATGAATCTGTCTTCCTCTAAGGCAAGTAGCTGTGCTAGTCTTTCATTCATCATGTTTGTATCAGCCATCCCAGTGATTTGAGCAATTCCTAAACTGGGAATGATATATTCCATAGGCATAACAGCCACTTGTCCATACACCAAGCTGAAAGGTGTGTGCCCTGTAAGTTTCTTACATGTAGTCCTATAATCCCATAATACAGCATTAACCCTGAGGTCCCAATCATTTCTTTGGCTATTATAGACCTTAGTAAGATCATTTTCTAGAATCTTTTTAAAGGCCTCCACCGTACCATCAGCTTGTGGGTGGTAGGGCATGCTCTTATGGTGTTGTATCTGGAATTCCTCTGTCAAGGCTTCAATAGTGCAATTCAAAAAATGTGTGCCTTGATCGCTCATCAAAATTACTGGACATCCAAATCTACTGATGATGATTTCAAAAATGAACTGTGCAGCTGTAGCAGCATCACAATTCCTTACTGCTTTCACCTCTGCCCATCTAGTGAAGTATTATGTTCCTGTGATGATGTATCTCACACCTGTTCATTTTCCTGGTGGGTTGATATGACCCACAAAATCTATAGCCCATTTGTCAAATGCGCACAGTGTGATATGTGGTTGCAGCGGCATTTCATCTCTTCGCGAAGGTTTTCCTACCCTCTAGCAGATATCGCAGCATCTGCAAAATTCCTTAGTATCTTTGTGTAAAGTAGGCCACCATAATCCTGCAGCTAATATTTTCTGAGCAGTCAGCTTTCCTGCAAAATGACCTCCTGCGACACCTAAGTGTGCTTCTCTAATAATAGCCTCTTTCTCATGCGGCATGACGCATCTGCGTAGGACTTCATCTGGACCTAACTTGTATAAGTGCCCTGTAATTAATGTGAAGTCTATTGTTTTAACAACTAGATGTTTCTTTTGATGCTTAGTAAACTCAACAGGTGCCCATCCTGTGGTGAGAAAGTGAATGATATCAGCATAGTACTCATCTGCGATCTAAATAGCAAACAATTGCGCATCTAGCAAATTGTCCTCTAGGTTACTTGGTTCTTCTCCCGAGTCTATCCATGACAGATGATCAGGTCTGGAATTTAATCTTCCTGGTTTTACCATGATTTCAAAATCATACTCCTGAAATAGGAGTAACCATCTACAGATTCTTCCCCCTAACACTAGCTTATTGACCAAGTACTTTAAAGTGGAATGGTCAGTAAACATCTTGAATGAGGCACCCAACAGTTAGTGCCTAAACTTCTGTAGAGCATACACCATAGCTAAACCTTCTCTCTCTATAGTGGTGTAGTTCTTTTCTGCAGTGGATAGCTTTCTGCTTGAGTATGCGATAGGGTGATCGATACCCCCTTCTCCTGGCTGGGTTAAGATGATCCCTAGTGCAATACCAGATGCATCCACATGTACATGAAATGGCTTGGTCCAGTCTGGAAATACTAAGATGGGTGCTGTAACCATATTCTCTTTAAGAGTGTCTATACTTTTTTGGCATTCCTCATTCCATAGGAATTTGGCATCTTTTTTTAACAGCTTTTCCATCGGTGCTGTGATCTTTGCATAACCCTTGATGAACTTTCTATAGTACCCGGTATGACCAAGTACTGTCCTTAATTGCTTAACTGAGTTGGGTGCTGGAAGATTTACAATGATGGCAATCTTTGCAGGATCTACCATCAAGCCTTGTCTGCAAACAATGTGACCCAACAAAATACCAAATGGCGCACAAAATATACATTTTTCAAGTTCAGAGAAATCTGGTACTACCTACATTTCTCTAACATCAGTCTTAAATCTCCTATTTGCTTGTCAATTAATCCAAATACAGTCCAGTCATCAAAATAAACCTCTAGGAATTTATGGATGTATTCTTTAAATACAGCAACTACTACTCTTGAAAAGATAGCTGGTGCATTTTTAAGACCAAAGGGCATTACCGTATACTGGAATGAGCCCCATTCTATCACAAAAGTGGTCTTATATCGATCTTCTGGATGGATTCTGATCTGGCGATAGCCTGAAAATCCATCAGTGAAGGAGTAGACCTCCTGTCCTCCCACATTGTCTAACACTTCATCAGTAAATGATGTTAGAAATGGGTCATGAAGTGATGCATCGCTGAGTTTACGCAGATTGACAAAAATTCTGATTTCTCCTTTGGTTTTCTTTTCTTGCACGACCATGGGACTAACCCATTCGCTTTCTTCTATGGGCTCAATGATGCCTGCTGCTAGCATCTTATCGATCTCATCCTTAAATTTTTCTTTATACCATGGATTTAATCTGTATGGACGCTATTTGACTGGCCTAGCATTCTCTTTCAATGGTATCCTCATTACTCCCAGATCTCCTACTATTCCCTTCATTTCTGTAAACTTAGTGGGGAATAAGTCCTGATAGTCATGTAACAGATCTGCAATGTGTGCTACCATTTCATCATCCCAATAGTCTCCAATAGAGGCAAGCTTTGGCTTTGTGTCTGTGCCAATATTGATCTTTTTAATCTTGATGGGGTCTGTGATAGCTAGAATCTGTAGCTTCAGTCCATCAATATCACGAGTCCCTTCTGACTCCGAAATGTTGATGCTGCGAGGATCCTCATCCTCATCCTCTGGTTCTGCTACGAAGTTATAACACTCGAGCGCATCTTCTAACTGGATGGCCCACGCGGGTTGAGTATGTATGTACTTATAGGGTACAATCCTCAAATAACTTAGTATTTATGACGTCTAGAGCCTGACCGATACTTGGATACTCATATTCAAAAGTGAAATTCAGTTCAAAGCTGTCTATCATAAGTGGCCATGTAATGGTTCCTCTACACAACTCGGTCTCAGTGTACCAGTTCTTTGGAATTTGGTCTAAAGTATGAATGAATAGGTGAACCCATTCATCCTTTGGAATGTTCGACCAATTCTATTCACACATTTCAATATGTGACCTGGGGTCACTTTCTCCTATGTACCTCTTCTGTAGATACTCCTTGTTATTAGAAAACCTGATTGCCATCAATCTCTTGAAGTCATCCCATGATGCGATATGTTCTCTATGTGCCTGCCACCATCTTGCAGGTGTGGCTCTTACTGCAAGGTCAATGACTGACATCCTTTGCTCCTGAGGGATTTCCCATTCAAACTACTTTAAAAAATCGTTGACATCTACTAAGCCATCAAACAATGGAGTATCCTTAATCTCTGCACCAATCCATCGCAGTGACTTAGTCATAAATGCACATCTGCGAGCTAAGACTTCATAAAGTCTGTTCTACCAGTTCTCTAGGCCAACATCTGAGTCTGATGTGCATGAGTTGTCACATCGCCAACTAATGTTCCCTTCTATGGTTGGATTGATGTAGTCGCTCTGATTGGCCATCATCTGATAGAGGCTCTCCATATTACGTGCCTCATCCCCTGCTCTGATAGGTTCAATATATCTAGGACCCTGAAAAGGATTCAATGGTGTGATGACTCGAATCTAATTGTCCTCAAAGGTCATCTGTCTCTTCTTTAAATCGATAACAACCATGTTACCAATTGCCCAATCAATACCTAGTAGTGCTAGGTACGGTCTACTATCGCCAATGATTTCTATAACTTCAAAGTTCGCAAAGCCATGAACTCCGTCAATGTCAACTGGCACCTGCAGTAATCGACCCAGTGGCGATACCCACTGCTGATTGGCTAGTATCAGATGGATAGGTGATCTGGCTAACTTAGGGCTACCCATCTGTTCCCATGTCTGCTTAGTCAGAACATTTACCTCTGATCCTAAATATAGGATTACCTCATCCATTTCAAATTCTCCAACTTGTGCTGTGAGTCGCATCTCTCTTCCTGTTCTTCTATATCCCATAATATTATGAACAGCATGCTATGCACTGCTCATGGAAGAAGATGGCTGACACTGATCTATGATGCGCTGAAGCTCTCCGATAGCTTTCTCATTTCTCACAATTTTTAAGCAACTCCACATGAAGGATTGTACGCTTCCTGTCGACTCATCCTCGTCGCACCCTCCCGATGTGGTAGCCTATGATATCTGAACAGGGATAACACCACATGGTGTTTGCTATGGTACACCCCTAGATGATTGTACCTACGATCCTGATTGCGTAGGGTCATTAAAGAAAGTTTTAGCTTCCTGAAATGTCTCTTTATTCTTCTACAGGTCGAGTGGTGTTGATTTAGTAGTGGCTTTGCACACCCACTCCGGACCTGTGTTCTTTTTAGTATCCGGTGATGTCCCACTGGTGGAAGCACCGCTGCGAGTCACAATGTTGAATCTTAGTTATGGTTCCTTTTGCTCAACAGTAATAAGATGAATTTTCTGGTGTGCTGCTGGCTTAGGTTCCCTGATCTTGGCTATCAAGGTAGGACATTCTTTTATAGATTGATCATAATATTTGCAATAGTTACATGTGGTAGTAGGGATTTGGAAATCCCTAACATAATGTCCTATAACTCCACTATTGTAACAAGTGATCAGTCCATGACCATGGCCAAAGCCTTCACCACGGCCAAAGCCTCCTCCACGGCCTCGTCCTCTAAATCCTCTTCCTTGGCCAACATGAGCCGGTTCTTGTTGTGGTCCTGCTGCTGGACTGGTGTCTCTGATTGGACTCTGTATAAGTCATGTTTTCTCTCTACCATGAGATCATAAGCTATACAATTATGTTCATCATGTCCTACGGACTTACAGAAGTTACAGTATAAGTTCTTAGGTGTCTGTACATACTTCTGAAGTAAAGGGCATTGCTGAGATGGGTGTTCTCTTATTCTGCATAGTTCACACCACGGCCCTTGTGTCTGTGCTAAGGGGTTAGGAGCCCCGCTTGCTAGATATTCAACAAATACTGGACAGTTATCTTTAGTATGGCCTTGTGCTTTACACTTTATACACCATATTTCTTGTGCAATCTCTTTTCCTTTCTCAATCTCATGCATCTATAAGGTGAGATTAGCTAACTGGTTCTGCAGGTTTTTCATACCTGTACTAGTCTCAACTAGAGGTGATGCCTCTAGTTTCATTGCCATATCCAATGCGTCATCCTACATCTAGAGTTTCTACTGCATCAGTGGTAGTCTGATGTGGGGGAGTAGTGCTGCAATAAACCATTCCTTGTGCTGCTCCAGTGCAAACTCAAAGCTAACTTGGTCTATAAGGGCTTTGAATTTCTGATCAAAGTCCCATACTGAATCTGTAGGTGACTGTTTAATGTCTTTGAGCTCTGTAATGCACTGTGACTCAGACTTAGGTTTCTTAAATTCTTTGATCATGGTGGTCCTGACCTGTACGAGCATTCTGGGTACCACTGAGGTATACTTCATATACCATGTTAAGTCTTGTTCCCTAAGTGTGGTGACTAACTGTACAATTTTAATATTATCGTCTTGGATCCCTTTAATGGTCCACACAGCTTCACATAGAAACCAATGTTGCTCTAGGTCTTCTGCCCTTGTACCCTTAAAGGTAGGTAGCTTCATGTCATCCCCCATTCTATTTCTACATGGTGGATGCTGATTTGCTGTGTTACTACCACTCAGTGGTGTAGATATAGGTGATGTAGAGGTAGTATGTACTGTATGTGAGCTACTAGATGGAGTTTCTATGGGATTATTCTAAGTCCCGATTGATTTCTGTGGGGTGTAAGGATGGTAAGGGATACCCCCTTCTGTTATTTATGTATTACTGTGACTCTATTCTCTAGTATTGTCTGAACTGTTTTCAAATACAGAAGATCTCAAATCTACTTTATATTTCTTTCCACTACGTGTACATCCAAGTTCATCAAAGTCACTCTCAAACTCTTCTGACATTACACTTACTGAACTATACATTTGAATATATATCGAGTACTCCTTTTTCATGTAATAGCATCTTAACGGACAACTTTAAAGAGTTCAGGTACTTACCACGATATCCTTTGAAGAAGTACCGCTCGCCTTCGCTGAAGCTTTTTCTCTGTTCGACTGCAAACTCTGTGATGAAGCCTTCTAGCACACTCGCAAGCCAGAAGTCCACTGCTCGTGAAATGGGATTATCAATGCTCCTGACAATCTAAATCAGCTCTGGTGTCTAGACAATGTTCCTTTGCTTCTTGAATATATGCTGATCAGTCAACTTTGATAACCAGTCGTACAACTCATTTCCATAGGTCGCAAAAAATATCGTATGTATGTCAGTGAAGATATGTTTTGTAACCAGTCCTCTTTACTCAATGTAGGACTCTTGTTTTCTGTCACAAAAAATTTTCTTTCTATAGACTCAACCCACTGGTTGATTTCTTCTTTAGTAGGATGCCAATAGAACATTAGCTCTTAGTTTGTTCAAAACCGGCAACAGAACCATTTGTTGGTTACTATGGGTAGACCTGGGTTTACTTATAATGTACCAACAACACCCCTAACTCACTGGCCCTTTTGGAAACATACCGTAGAGCGGCCTAAAGTCTCACCCGAAGTGATCTTATATGGGTTGGCTAAATACTCAAGTGTCCTTAACCAAGTTTTGTAGCATCCTAGTGTCTCACGGCTCTTCTTAGCCAGCGAGATCTTCCTGCGAGTCGCAGTTCTCCCTTCCTCATGGACTCTAATGGGGGGAGGACTCCTATCACATTGTAGCAACTAGGACGATGTGCAAACTCTCCCTTCCACGGTTCTCACTATCTACGATATCTCACATCGCAGCTCCTCTACCGGTGCGATATCGCCTTCTGTCAATGCGATATCTCCTATAGTACGGCCCAAAGCGACTCTCAAGGTCCAAAGGGTTTCTCACTGGGGGAAATAACTCGGATAACTTCCAACAGGGTGTTAAACAACCTTACATGAACTTCACGGTTCAACACACTCACATCTCTATACTTAACTTACTGAATAAGTATACTGGAAGCACTTAATAGAGTGACTATTACTGTGTGAAACAAGCACTGATGGATTCATAGGAAGACACTTGTTACATTTAAACTCACCTTTAACTTTCTATAATGCTGTAACTAAATGAGAACATACAGACATTTACTAACTGATATACGGCATTCATGTAACAGATAACATATAGCAACTAAGTAAAGCACAATCACATGAAATAATCATATAACACACTGATTTTACATGGTTCACTTCCAGGGTAGAAGCTATGTCCACAGGAACTGGTTTATATATTATAACTTGGGAGAGTAAACACAGTTCCATTGCAACCTCATATGCAGCTAAGATCTTCTGGGTAACTCTGCGCACACCACCAAGATCCCTTCTCTCTTAGATCTCTTCTCTCTTCTTATATTGCTTCTCTTATAATATGCTCTTCCTCTCTCTCTCTCTCTCAATCCATGTGGATTGTTACATACATACTCTAGGAGTATTCTACTAGTTACAGTAAGATATTACAGACTGAATAATAGAACTAGAGCTCGACTCTTCTATAATACAAATATCTATGAGCTAAAAGATCATCGACTATCTGAACAGCTAATGATCTAACTGACTAACTAGCTAACCTTTTACAATACAAAATACATCCCTTTTTAGGTGGCCCAAAGGTCTCACCATTACAACACTGTGGGCCTCTCCCAATAGTAACCCTTAAACCCTAACTATGACATTCGGTCTATCTGTACTCGAACTGTCGCTTTCCTTCACACCACAGCTTCCTGCAGTCTTCCATGCTTCCTAGCGCTGACCATGGGTACTGGCACTGCTTCCTTTTCTGTCCTTTGTCTTCAATACCTCGGCATCATTGCTCCTTTTCCTTTATGAGGGTAGTTGAGCCCTCCTGTCTTCGCCATTTCCTTAAGTGCAGTGGTTGATCTTTCTCCTCTTGGCTGCTCAGGTACTGTTACCTTTGACTTACTCGTTCCAAAACAACAGATTTTCTTGTAGCTGCGGGACCCTACTCCAACATTTATTCTTTATCGTAACCTTGTTCAATTGTCTATAATCAATACACAATCTGAGTGTACCATCTTTCTTCTTTACAAATAGAACTAGTGCTCCCCAAGGAGACACACTCGGTCAGATATACTTCTTTTCTAACAACTCTGCAGTTGGATCTTCAACTCTAGCATCTCTGGTGTACTCATCCTGTAGGGTGTCTTGGACACTGGTGCTACTCCTGGCACAAGTTCAATTGTGAAATCAATGTCCCTGTTTGGAGGAAGCACTAGAATCTCATCAGGAAACACATCCCTGAATTCCTGTAACACCTGATAGTCGTCCAACCTAGGAGTTTCATCGTCTGTTGCCTCCAAAATCTGAGCTGCATACAACTAGCAACCCTTCCTACAGAATTTTTTTAGCTGCATTGCTGAAACCTGCCGTACTAAAATCACCTTTGGAATACCTTTCACAACTACTAGGTTCCCTTCTTCATTCATGCATTCGAAAGTATTATTGTAGTAGTCAATATTTACCTTGTGAGCTTCTAACCAATCCATTCCAATGAGAACATCATAGGAACTAAGCGGTAGAACATTCAGATCTACACAAGTGACCAATCCATCCATGACCAATGGACATTTCTCTACCACTTCACTAGCTTTTATCTTAGTTCTAGTGGCTAGCTGAACTAACCAAGACTTCCTATGCTTTACTTTCTTAAAAGTACAAATTTCCACTACTCTAGGAGTAATGTAATTGTGAGTAGAAACATGATCAATCAAAATAGAAACAGATTGCTCAAAAATATTACCTACTACCTCAACCACAGTTGACTGGTGATCTACTTGGAGGTCCTCCAGTGCTGCATAGATCATAGGGACTGCCCTTGCTACTTGACCCACTATTTCTACTTCTTGAATGTTATAATCCGGTCTTGCACTCTCATTCTCAAGTGGACAAGTTCTGCGCATGTGAGTTCCTCCACATTTCCAACATTGAAGTGGTCCTCTATTCTGTTGTGGATATTTAGGGTTTTCTCCTATCACTCCAACTAGCTTACTCATAGCTTGGGATGGCTGCTTCTGCTAATTCCTGAAGTTAGAAGGTTTGAAACCTTTCTTTCTTTGGTCAAACTTCTCATTCTTCTTGTCCTTCCATGCCTTATGGTAATCTGGCTTACCTTTGCTTTGCTCATAGCAATACTTAGCCTTCCTTATTGCTTCTTCAAGATTTCTAGGTTCATAAAACTCAATTCTATCTTTGTAAGACTGAGGTAATCCACTCAGAAAATGTTGGACCTTCACTTTTTCATCTTTGATGTACTGGACATACCTCAATAGCTCCAAAAACTTATTTGCATATTCTTCCATGGTCTTATGTCCTAATATCAGCTCATGGAACTCCTTAATCTTGTCATCATAATACCTGTTAGAGAGGTATTTCTGCTTGAAATACTTCTTGAACTGTTTCCACTTAAGTCTCCTTTCACTGATCCTCTTTGTTTGCTTGAAGTGTTCCCACCAAATGGATGCTCTTCCATTCAGATTGAATATGGCAACTCTTTCCTTCATGTTTCTTGAATAATCATGCACTTGAAAGTACTTCTTTATCCCAAGAAGCCAAGCTTTAGCTTCTTGTCCAGTCTTTATCTCACCATCAAATGTAGGAGGTTTAGCCTTCTTAAATTCATCTCGAGAGCGATCCCTATGGTGTCTCTTTCTTTTTCTTTTCTGAGAAGAAGAACTTGAATCCCCCATGGATTCTTCAGATTCAGAAGTCCTTCTCATTCTCCTAGTACTACTCTTACTTCCTTCTGGTCTTGCTATACCTCATCCAAAGTCTATATTTCTCTGCAAGTCTGTTAAACTCTACAACATTGCAGAATTCAGCTGATGTTGCTCTTCCTGGGATTTAATCAAGATTCTCATGGTGGCTGCAACATCTGATGGTGTCTCTTGGAATATCCTTCCATCAGACTCTATGTCATCATTTCCATTATGGACATTTTCTCCCATGGCATCTCACGCATGCTCGTAAGAATCCCAAGCATCATATCCGTCATGGGTTCTCATAACTGAAACACCACTCACTTACCAAACTGCACTACCAGGAATACTGCTCTTGAAGGTGATTATGATTCTGCAAACGTGTTAGCAACACAATTGTTAGATGCATAACATTGATATAAATCAGAATTACTTACCTTCTCTTGGAAAAATCATAAAATAACATTTTTTCCCAAACATAAGATTTTCTTCATCAAAGAACGTCTGTCTGAAAACCCACTGAAAAATAGTTGAAAAACTGGTTGAAAATCGCTGAGAAATCCCCGCATGAAAAACTCAAAATTTCCTTGTACAGGATTGGGTCTCATCCCAACTAACATTCTGACATTTCAGCAGTCAGCACAACTAAATTCCTCTACTGTTCATCGGTGATCAGTTTGCCTACTTTTCTCCGGTGTGTCGGATCCATAGTCATCTAGGATTCCGATCTTTATCGGTGATGCTAGGATATCAGTGATCGGATCCACTAAGCACTACCACGTTGGTGATCTGATTCTCTACTCATTAGGAGGCTAGTTCCATGGGTAGCTGCAATGGTGACCAGTGAACTCTCTGGGGTTTCCGCGGCCACAATCCTATCGATGGTTAAAACCCCTAGTCATTGCAGCATTGATGGTCCAAACCACTAACTTCCACTGATCACCGATGGTCTCAACACTAAGACAATTTTTGAAAATTTTTCTCTTCTTCTTTTCGTGGAACATAACATCTATCGGTGATCAGATCCATTAAGCGCTATGTGTCAGTGAACCCAAAAACTAAGGTTTTTCAATGGTGGCATATCGAAAATTGGAAGCACTGATTATTACGGCATTGACGGTTGGATGCATTGTCCATCGGATGGATAGTCTCTTAGGAGGCTGCAATGATGGCACACAAACAACTAACTTTCACCGATCCAAATAGCTAACCATCGTCGATCATCGACGGCCTTTTTCGGATGGTATTTCAACTAAAAAGGGTCATCGTTTCGGCGGTCTTCAACTGCTCTCCGCCAAAATTGTGGCTCTAGCTTCCACTAACTTTTTCCGACGACCCATGATCACTTAGAGAAAATTCGCAAGTTCTTCCTCCCTCGGGCGATCTTTCGTCTAGTTCTGCGCTACATCGGAGGAGCTTCCCACTTAGCCTTCTGATGGGCTGATGGTTCAGGAACTTAGACAAATTTTTCAACAAAATTTTCAAGAAATTTTCTATCATAGATTTCTGATCTCTGCTAGGAAGAAGGCAATCCTACCTTTGTCACTGCATCTTCATGGTCTATTCAAGCCCATGCTGTAACATGAGCTCTGATACCATAATGTAACATCCCTGACCCTTTGACCGGCGAAGAGGACGCTACCATAACATTAAACATCTGGGATAAAATCCCCATGAACATGTGCATTCATAAAAATTGAAATGCTTGAACATAAAACATGCTAAGATGCATAATCATTCACATACATAGCAAAACCAAACATACATTCATTCATTCAACATGTTCATCATAATTTATTAATAGTAAATATAATTGCAGAAGTAAAATAGACAAGATTACTTATCTTATAAAGAACTCATTCTGTAACTAGCTACGTCATGGCAATGTTCCACCCAAACATAGGCCAGCATGCTCCTTAATCTCTCAGCAACGATGACACCCTCGAGCTGGGCATGATTCCCCAAGGAATAAGGAACAAGCAGGCTTACACATAGCCAAGGATACACAAAACACAGCCAAGCCAACATGGTCAGGTTTATCAGGCCATCAAGGAGCTGGGAAAGGCTAAATGCTAAGCTGGTGAGCCCATTACAGATCTAGGAACACCTACACTAGAACTAGCATGACTTATAAGACACCCAGACACACCCAACACAAGGAATCAGTCCCTTCTCTACTACATAGTCCCTCAGGCCCTAACTTCCCTTCCAGTGCTATTCAAGGGTTGTGGAGAAGAAAGCCAACCCTCTAGCTCTGTTTGTGTGGTTTCCAAGCACACCAGGTTTATCAATCAAACCAAGCCCCCATCCCTACTTCCAACACAGTCCGAAGACCAACCACTACATATACGCAGTCAAACAAGCGATTCACAACTTGGATAGGGAAAACAATTTTTGAGTCATTCTTGGCCCTATCGTGGCCAAAACGACTCCAAAAAAACCTACAGCAGTCCCAAAATGTAAAACAGACACAACAAGCAACATGGGGAAACAACAGCCCATTCTCAACAATGAAGCCACCGAAAAGACTTACACAGACTACAAATGGGGAAGGAAATCAGCCTCCCAACCTGTAGGTGAGAGAAATTTACACCAGATCCCAAATACAGATGGAAACACACTTGATTCCTCTCTGTGGAAAATGTGAATGACAGTGGAAACAGCTCCTTCTCCTGGCTACGTGAGACACAAGAAGTTCTTCCTTGCATGAGAATGAGTGACAATGGAGAATGGCGAGTTGAAAGTACGGGAGTGTTTTCAGCACCGTCGTGGAGAGAGTAGAATGATGGGCGTAGTTGTTTTCCTCTTCCCATCATGAGGTTTGATTCACTGGTGGAGTGTGCATGTGGGCAAGGACTGACAATCCTACCACACTCCACTCCCCAGCAATAACTGCCTCAACTACTCTGCAGAGCACTAAAGTGGTAGTTGGATAAGACAAGGGAAGATGAGCAATCAAACAGGGTGGTGACACATGGATTTTCCCTCATGGCTCAAGGTTTGACATCCCCCCCCGTTATCCTTATGAGAATCATGCCCCTTCTAAATTTAGTTACCGCGAACATAGTTGGTTGGGTTATTTAATTAAAGTGCATGTTTACATGATGCCACAATTTAATATATGTCATATGTCCCGATATACCATCGGTGACAATTCAAAATCGGAAACATAACATATCCAAATCAATGGTGGGGCCTTGGCCTTTAGCTCCGCACCATGATTATTTATAATACATACATCATATACATATACATTAATGTAAATTGGGTCAAAACCGAGGTGTTACAATCCCACTCCTCCAAGTACTACCCCGAAGGAAATGGTCTAGCTGAATCAAGTAACAAGAACTTAATGACCATAATCAAGAAAATTGTGGGTGACAATAAGAAGGCTTGGGATAGCAAGATCAAATTAGCATTATGTGCTAGAAAAATCACCAAGAAAAGTTCAATTGAGAGGAGCCCTTTTGAACTGGTCTATGGATTAGATGTCACCTTACCAATCCATTTAAAGCTTCCAGTTTATCAGCTTCTCCAGACCTTCAGCTCAAACCAGGAGGCCATTCAGAATAGAATAAACCAATTGATCGAGTTGGATGAAATTCAAAGAAATTCCCTTGACCAAAGTATCAGAAACTCAGACAAGGTCAAGAGAACCTTTGACAAGTCTACCCGGCCAGGATCCTTCCAAGTAGGTGACACATTTTTGCGTTGGGACAAACGACGGGAGAAACCTAGGAAACATGGAAAGCTCGACAGTTTATGGTTGGGACCATACATCATAGATGAAATAGCAAGAACAAATTCCTTCTATCTAAATGACCTAGAAGGAGAAAGGTTGATCTTTTCAGTGAACGGTTTCCTCCTCAAGTTTTTTTTCGCCGAGAAATTTTGATGCCGTTACTGGCATCGATGGTTTCAGGGCCAATTTCTAAACCTTGCCCTGCATGTATTTCTAGATTTTATATATCATGTTGTTGTATCATAGATATTGTTGTATTATAGTTATTTTGTACCATGTGTGAAAATTTTCCTTTGTATATTAGTTTTGTAAAATATTCCCTTTTGCACATCATAGACTAATTATGTACATTAGTTTGCTTTTATAGTTAATTTTTTATATACATGTTACTAACAAAACTCTAATTGCTATGTAGGACCCAGAGATTCCAAAGTTCTCACATCCTATGCTTTGAACAAGAGATCAGTCAAACAATGTGTCCCTAGATGGAGCCAGAATGTTACCACCTAAGTTGTACTCAGTGGTTTTTTATCAAGTGAGCCTGGTGAATCAAACAAGGATAACTTGTTCGGACTTCAGAAGACCTTTGGGAGTACTTCTGGGAAGTGCTTGTTGTACTATATCACATGTTCATACCCCATGCGGGAGTTGTAATAAATGTTTTAGCATGATAGTGTCTGTAAAAGACTCGGTCTCTTAGACTTTATTTGTCAATCCGATCAGCCCAGTGTGTTTTTTCCCTTGGTTATTATTGGTTGTTAAATAAACGACTGATAATTTTTGAGTTTTTCACTCCATACCTCCAAAGTTGGGGTGTTCGGCTTGGCATTTAGGCCTATTGAGGTTATTAGAGTCTATGTGTCAATGTATGAACATGCTAGACATCATGGTCGAGTCATATGAACATGTCTAAGTCCCCTTAGGTTTTTTCATTTTTTTAAAATTTTTCAGTGTTTATTATTAAAATTTAATTTTTCCAAACTTAGGCTATTTTTTAATAGTTTAATTGGAAATTTTTATTTTGTAATAAAAGTGGTCCAAATAATCAGTTTCAGTCATGTTGGTGCCCATTTTCAAGCTAAGAGCACCATGTAAACCCATGGACCCACTATTTCCTATTTTTTAGTGATTTTTCATCACTTAGGTCAAAAAGCCCCAAAAAATCATTTATTGATTATTTTAATTAATAAATTGGTGAATAATGGAGCAAATCCAAAATCATAGATTAGTGGATTCTCAGTCGGTTTGATTGAAATCAGTCAGATCTGAACCAGATTGACTGGATCTGACAAATCCTTCACTGAAGGAGGTGATCAAATCAGATCCAAAGTTGATCTTCAGCAGCCTTTAGGGGGGATTGTGCCCTCTCTCTCTTGTCCACATGTGTGGGCTCTCCTGGGAGATCTATGGACTAATGTGTCAATTTATGGGTTGATGTGTCAGCTCAATCAAACCCCTGATTGACAATTAGGCTCAGTTCAACTTCAGATCTACATTGATTGACTCTCCATCAGCTGATTTGATCTGTCTCCTTGGGATTTGCGCCCCCCTGGACTGGATCTCCTGGTTTTTGTATAAATAAAAGCACAAGAAGCCTCTTCCAAGCTAGTTAGAACTGGGATTGAGGTGTTTCTACTCTTGTATTGTATTGTTTATTATTCTAGAATAAAGAAGCTTTGGAGGCAAGATCTATGGTGTAATTATTTTCATGTGTGGATGGTGATTGTCAAAAGCTTATGAGGTATAATCTGTGTTATTTATCACTGCTTTTGTTGGTTAATTGTTGGCCTTGAAGGAGAGAGCTCCATCCTGTTAGGGTAAGAGTTTATTCTAGTTTTATTTATGCTCTTACTGCTGCTTGTTTTAGATCTATTGGAGTTGTATATATTTTAAGTTTAATTGCATGCTTTCCAATTATCTCTTCCAGCAGCACCTATGTTTTAACCATCTGTTTGTGCAAGGATTTCTAAGTTGTAGGTAATATCACTTGTAGAAGAGGTTGATATGGTTTGAATCTTCCTCATCTTCAAGATATTATGAATGACATAGTCCCTCGGTGTTCCACCAAAGTAGACTCCAAAGCCCAACATTCCCAGGCTTCCAACACTCTTTCTCTCTCTTCCTCCTTCAAAATCTTAATTTCTCTTCAAATTGGTTACTTTTAACGAATCTTATTGCTTAGATCTGTCTCACAAATAAAATTACATATAGATATATTTAATATCCTTTCTTAAGTTTAGATCTCGGTTTCGTTTTGCATATAAAGTCATATTTTAAGAGATCTAGCTGAAATTATTCTCTTTTTTGCAAGC
Organism: Pseudotsuga menziesii; assembly: GCA_001517045.1. Taxonomy (NCBI): domain Eukaryota; kingdom Viridiplantae; phylum Streptophyta; class Pinopsida; order Pinales; family Pinaceae; genus Pseudotsuga; species Pseudotsuga menziesii. Next base: position 414,960 of record LPNX010191042.1, on the reverse strand, counting down.
ATTTACAATAAAATTTGTAGCTTGCTTTTAAGGTGGTTTCCTTTGCTGTACTTTAAAGTTTCATATTCTGCAATAAAATTGCACATCTCATTGTCTTCCCAAACAGCAAGCCAAGATCCCAAGGAAAGCTTGCTTTCCCTAGTTCCTTTTTTTTGCAAAACTAGATTACCCCAGCTTAACAAATTTTTACTTAGTTTTTTTTCGGTAACTAGTGTGGTGACCTAAAACACTTTTAAAGTGTGTTTGGGCACATTTGATTTTAATTTCTCACTTTTTTTTAGCAGGTATAACAAAAAAGAGAAGGAGACTCTGCCCAATTTCCGACTCTTGGACGAACTAGAGCTTCCCGGAAGCTTCCCCCATGGCTGTGTTTTAATTCTAGCTTGTTTCAAGCTTGTTGTAAGCCTTTGGATCCCAGATAACAAGGACCAAAGTGCATCAATTTCAATTTTCTTATATTGTAAATCGATTCTAATAAAAATAAAAGGTCCTTTTGAATAGGCTCTTTCGAGCCTATTCACCATCCCCCCCTGGGGGGATTTACGTCCGTGTCTTTTTTTGCTTTTCGTTATTTTTTTTTTTTTGAAATATAGCATAGTTCTAATCTATAGGGTAGTATACTTTGATTTATTATCAATTCCATATTCCATGTCTAAGGTTTCAAATTAATTTAATACTTACCCCACGACTTCCCGATTGACCCGAAAGGGGAAAGAGATGCGTGGTAGGACTAATTAGAGAATCGACATTGTGTATCTTGTTTTTCTTTTTCATAAACTATTTCTTGAGTTTTAATAAAATTAACCCCTCCTTGATTCCCCAATTGAGATCCACTTGGATCGAAAGAGGTCCCTGAAGGGTTTTCTTTTTTAACAAGAACACCAATCTCAAAATTTACTAAAATTGACAAGACTCCAGTGTGTATGCTCTGCACTTGGCTATGGTTCATCTGATCAGTCAAGCTGTATCAAAAGCAATTGAGTGACTAGAATAATTCGGATTCACTCTCCCGAATTGATAAACCATCAGGTGAAAATCCAACACCTAGATCAAACCATTACGATGGAAAAATACCCAAAGGAAACAGGAACTCCTGAAAAGTGACCTCGGGGCGTCAATCTCTGTTACACCTATGGGTGCATTATGAACAATAGCCTTAGAGACTCCATTCATCCCACATATTCCTTGTGGGTAGCTGTGAAAGTTTAGTTTTGTACATACTCCAAGTACTCTCAGGTATATCTGGAGTCCCCCTGCCTTTCACCTAATATTAATCAACTCATATTTCACATTAACTTAAAATGTACCAAGAGGAAATTGCAAAACATTCAATCCAAGCACATCCAAGTACATTGATTATCTTTTGAATCCATTTTAAGGCACTAGTATTTTCTTGCTATATATATATATATATATTGTGTCTCAGCATTGTGCTTTCGTGCACTCTTTTCATATCTTGTCATCTATAGTTGTTTATGGTTAAATTTCAAACTCCTAAGTAACTCATTCATTTTAACATCACCATACTAAATAATTTTTCCTTAGTAACTTAATAGGGTCTACCCCCCTTGGCTTCATTAGGAGTTGAGCCTAAACGGAGGAGTCAAGAACAAGGTGACAGCCTTGACTCGAGACTTGCCCCCAAGGACACATCGAGTGGCTTGAATATTTCTACCACATGACCCAGGTGTGTGAAAGGTGGAAATAGATCACAGGTAACACATTTGTTTCCATTTCAGCCATCAAAATTGCTCTCCACAATGCCTTTGAAATGAGTGATTTGGGGCTCCTAAAACAATTTTTGGGGCTCAAAATTGAGAAAAATTCTGATGGGATTATGGTCACTCAGTCCAAATACATATTATACCTATTATTCAAGTTTAACATGGCTGAATGTAGGCCTACAAAATTCCCTTTCCTTTCAGGGATCAACCTTGAAGAAGGAAAATGCACACCTTCCATGGACTGCACTATCTGTTGGAGCAGGGCCCCATAGCTACAAGAAAAGTTGCTATATCGAAAGAATAAAGTCAAAGGAAATAGTACCCAAGCAGCTGAGAAGAGACAGCTCAACCCCTACACTTAAGGCAGTAGTGAAGATAGGATGGCTCAACTACCCTCATAAATATAAAAGGAGCAATGGGCTAAGGTATTGAAGACAAAGGACAAAAAGGGAGCGACTGAGGAAGCGGCGCCCATACCCATGATCAGTGCCGGGAAGCGTGGAAGACTATAGAGAGCTGCAGTGTGACCAGTAAGTGGCATTCCACAGTATAAATACACCAACTGTACCCTAGCCCAATTCCCTGTTGATCAATTACAGATGATCTAGCAATAGATAGCCGCAGAACTCAGGGATAGAGAGCTTGCGACTTATAAACAGAACACTCAGTTGAGGAAACAGAATGCAGAGCTCACCGTAGGATTTCACAAAAAGGCAGAAGAGTTAAGAGTACATGAAGAAAGAGAACAGGATCTAAGTCAGGTCCTATAGCACATCGCATTAGAGTTACCCCAGTGTAACATAGATTTTGCCTTACCTCTAACGCAAAAGGTAAGAAGAATTGCAGACAGAGCAAAGGCTCTGGAAGAAATAGTGACCAAGATGGAGGAAGACCACAAAGTGCAGATTGTCAAGCTTGAGGCTTGACCACCAGGCACACCTCAGGCTGACAAGGAAGCAAGGGCAGAGGCCTTTAGACTCACTTCAACACAGATGAAGAGTCGCATATATGATGCACAGTCATTACTAGCTGGTCCGATGAAGACATGGTCGGAGCTAGATGAGCTCCCAGATAGACTGGAATTGCAGTAGAGTATCCAGAACATAGAGAAGGCCATAGCAGCAATGAAGGAAGAATTCAATAGCTTAGGAGCTCTTGCAAAGATGAAGAAGACAACATAGATGAACCATTTGCAACAGGAAGCACAGCAGTTGAGAGAAAAAGAGATACAATTCAATAACCTGCTTCAACCATATCAGGAACAAATCGTAGAGCTGGTCGATGTAGTTGAGTAGAAGTTCAAGGAGTTCACTATAAGCAAAAGCAATATTGATGATATAGAAGACTCCATCATTAGTCAAGCTATGCTTGAAATGGCACAAGAATGTGTCAAAGTTATGGATAAAGAAGTCGCAGGACTTCGGGAGAGACTTACAAGGAATTTGCAGGAAGCCAAGGAGAAGCTACAGCATAAGAAACCAGGTGTTAGTGACTCGAGGACGAGCCACAAGTAAGTGTTAGGGGACTATTGGAGCAGGGCCCTGAAGCTACAGGAAAAGATGCTATATCAGAAGAAGAAAGTCAAAGGAAACAGTATCCGAGCAGCCGAGAAGAGAGAGCTCAACCACTGCACTTAAGGCAACGACAAAGATAGGAGGGCTTAGATACCCTCATAAATAGAAAAGGATCAATGGGCTGAGGTATTGAAGATAAATGACAAAAGGGGAGTGACCAAGGAAGCGGCGCCCATACCCACGATCAGCACCGGGAAGCGTGGAAGACTGTAGAGAGTTGCAGTGTGACCATTAAGCGACAGTCCATAGTACAGATATGCTAACTGTCATAGTTAGGGTTTTTGGGTTACTATTGGGAAAGGCCCACAATGTTGTAATAGGGTGAGACCTTTGGGCTGCCTATATAAGCATGTATTTTGTATTGTAAAAGGTTAGACCGTAGAGAAAAAGATAGTTATCCAAAAATTCAGGTAGACAATTAGCTAGTTGGTCAATTAGCTTTTCTTCGAATAAGGCTTTGGTTCTGCTGTTAAAGTCTGTATTATATTGCTGCAACCAGTAGCTAGCTCCTTAAGCATGAATGTAACAATCTACAGGGATTGAGAGAGAGAGAGAGGAAGAGTATATTGTAAGAAGGAAGCAATATAGAAAGAGAAGAGATCTAAGAGAGAAGGGCTCCCAGTTGTGTGTGTGGAGTTTCCCAGAAGATCTCAAGCTGCATAATAGGTTGCAGTGGAACTGTGTTTACTCTCTCAAGATATAATATAAAAACCAGTTCCCGTGGACGTAGCTTCCCCCCTGGAAGTGAACCACGTAAAACCCGAGTGTTGTGCAACTGTTCATGTGATTGTGTTTTACCTGTTTGCTATCTTTCATCTATTACATGAATGTTGCTTATCAGTTGATCATTGTATGTATGTTATGCTTCAGTTTATGACACATAAAAGGTTAAACGCAAGTTGAATGTATCAAGTAGCCTGTATATGAGTTATCAATGCTTGATTCATGATAGTTGACAGTTACAGCATTAAGTGACTCCGGTATATGAGTTCCCGTGAGTTGAGAGTAGTTGATGTTAGCGTCTTAAACTGTAGAAGTTTAAGTGAGATGGTTTAAACACCCTTGTGAAGACTAACAGAGTTATTAGACCTAGGAAGGAGGTTGTAGGACCTTGAAAGTTGATACGCATATTGAGCCTCATTATAGGACATATTATAGCATAGAAAGGCGATATCGTATCGTCTGAGGAGCTGCGATGTGGGTTATCACAGGTGAAGGGTTGAGTAGAAGAGTAAGTTTGCACATCGTTCTAGAGGCTGCAATGTGATAAGAGTCCGCTCCCTACCAATGCCAGCTAGAAGGAGAGATCGCCCTCGTAGAGAGATCCCGCTGACTAAGAAGAGTTGCGAGACCCTAGGATGCTACAGAACCCGGTTGAAGACACCTGAGTCTTCAGCCACCCCATATAATATCACTTTGGGTGAGACTTCAGGTCGTTCTACAGCCTGTCGCCGAAAGGGCCAGTGAGCTAGGGGTATTGTTGGTACATTAAAGTAAACCTGGGTCTGCCCCAGTCAAACCAACACTATCTATTGACATGTGATTGGTAGCTTGTTGTACTTGACACATTATCGGCCTGATATCTATTATGCCATGAATGTTGTATCAAGATACATGCAGCAGCCTTATGATCTTCATTGGAAGGAAGCCAAGAGGATCCTCCAGTATATTCAGGGAACCAGACCTACAATATTCACTATGCTACAGACTTTGAACTAGAGCTGGTTGGATATGCATATTCTAATTGGGAGGGTGATTCTGTTGATCAGAAGTATACTTCTATATATGTATTCATGTTTGGTTGTGGCCCCATTTTCTGGTCTAGGAAAAAGTAGGATTCCATAGCACTATCTTCAATAGAGGCCGAGTATCGAGGAGCAGTGAATGCTTGCATCCAAGTAGTTTGGTTGCAAGGCATTCTTTCATAGTTTGATCTTGGTAGTACTTTGTCCACTATCCTCTTTTGTGACAATCAAAGTGCTATTAATATATCCACAGATCTAGTTACCAGGCAGAGGACCAAGCATGTAGAGATCCACATGCACTATATCAGGGAGCTAGTGCATGACAAGACCATCATTCTGTAGTACTACCCGACTGATGAGAAGATTGCAGACATCTTCACCAAGATCTTTTTAGAAAATAAGTTCATTTACCTCCGTTCACTATTGGGGTTGAGTTCATCAGGGTGATTCAGACTACCTTCAGTGTTCAGCTTGAGGGGGGGGGTTTCCCACTGGGTTTTCCCTCTTTTCCTCACTTAGCTTGTTTTTGAGAATTGTTTCAGTTTCAGGACAGGGTGACCTATGGCCTTAGTTGCTGGGGCCCTAGCATTTTTATGCATTTTATGTTTTCTAACTCCTCCTGAGTATAGCTTAAGGGGGGTGTTGGAGACATTTACCCCCTTACACACTCATTTTGGTCAATTTGGCCTAGTTAAACAACTATCCTAAGTGTTATTTACTTAATTGACATCAGAGGAGCACTATATGACATTGGCTAGATCACACCCATGCCTACCTTCAGTCAAGGAGGCTAACTTAGCCTTCTCCTACATTCGGGGAGGCTAACTGGAGCACTCCGAGGGTGATCTAAGTGTCATTAATGCCCCATATTGCTAACTGATGGTTACAATCAGTTAAATAGAGTAGTGAAGGCACCCTCCATCATTAAATTGATTATTTATTGATTATTTAATTAACTGTATTCAACAAAGGCGCCTCCAACCACTTATGATGTTCAGTTACACTTCAGTTAACCTCATCGGGGTTCATTGGAGTCATTGATGCACTACCACTTGTTGGTTGGTTTGCTGTGACATGTGTCTAACCTACTTTCAGTTAGACTTAGTCATTTATTGCACTCTGACTTCTGTTAGGGCTCAGTTGAGTCAATTAGGGTTTTGATCAGTGGTTAACTTGAGTGTTGACTATGGCTTACATTCAGTTAAGATAGACTCACTCATTCAATTTGAATGACCTCCTTGGGAATTCGAATTGCTTTATCATTAATGCTTGCATCATGATCATTGTATTGTATTACTCATTATTTGTGTGAATATACAGAGCAGCTACTCATTTTGTAGCCCTATTACACCATTTTCATGACTTATTGTTTTTAATCTTTGATGAGACTTGTGTTTAGTCCCTAGATCACTATGCGAGATGAAATGTGGAGGCCCTATGAGTTGTAAGCTTTGATATATAAAATTGAATACTACAATCCAACGAACACAAATTCATTTTATTATTGTTACCTTTCTTTGCAAAATAACTAATATAAATATGATCGCTCATTAGACTCCCATAAACCTTTCTTCAACCTTCAAATTCGCATAAGTTTTTCTTTATTTTTCAAGTTCTTCAACTTCGGTAATCTCCATTAGTAGAGCTCATTGTCCTGCATGCACATTTGTATATAATGTTAAAAACCAAGTTATAATATGAATTAAAAATAACAGTACAATGATATTGAGAATCCAAAAGTAGACATGGTTTAGTATTTTCGGTCCACCCTAAAATTTTTCCTTGGGATTTTAACTTTTATCCACAAACCCTAGAGGGTCTTGTCTTATGAGGAAGTGCATTGGGATACATGAAACCCTTGTAATTTGTGAATTAGAGGGTGTGTGTTTTTTTGGCTTATCCTCCAACTTCGCCCTATTCCAATTGTTCTCTTTTCCTTGAGGGTGCACGTTTTGGAGTAGCTTCCTTGGGAAGTGTGACATTTCCTTGTGATACATGAAATTTCCTCAAAAAGCATGATATTTTTTGGAATTTGTGTATTATGCAGCATATTAACAACACATGACATGCAATAACATGCAACATATTAACAACACATAAGAGGGAACATTCTATGCTAGCCCTGAGCTGTACTCCATGTACTAAAGACACTTAAAAACTACATTCTCTAATAGTAAAAAGATGAGTTATCTGAGTATTAAAGATCCATGCATATCTATGCCACACTAAATCATGGGTAAAAACAATAGTTACAACAAATATCACTTAAGATGAGGGAAAAAAGTCACATGGGAAACAGGGAGTAATGCCTTGTTGGGAGCAATATTTAACTATATTAGGGTACATGCAAGAAACTATAAGCAATTTTACATACACTTGAAGCTAAAAAGATAAGTTCAGTTGCTGTTCAAATTTGACATCCACAGAATTAGGGCACATTAGCCTAGGACACTCATAACTATAAATAATGATCATGATTCATAGTAGAGGGTTTGGAATCTCAGAGACCACCCATTGTATTTCTAGATTGACAATTAATAAATATTTTCCATTTCCCCACCATTTCCTTCTTGCTTTCGTGTGTGCTTGGATACTTGGATAATATATTCTTGATTAGTTTCTCGTGTAGGTTGTTAGGTTATGTGGGAGATTCGAGTGTAACATTAGAGACAATGCATAAGAATACAGACTATCAAGTCAGGGATTCCCACAATATTTGTACTCTAACACTTATTACTCTTTAAGTAAACTATCCCATTGATTTATTTATCATGTGTCTCATGTCTGGTAGTATTAGTGTCTAAACCCCCTCTCCCAAAATATGATACTATTGCACTTACAGATTTGTGTGTTCACTAAAAGAAGGCACAAACTTATTTATGTGATTGGGTGTTAATGGAATATTGAATGATGAAAACATTGAGGACTTGAATAACTCTAATTTCAAGGGTGACTTGCACAAAATAATTGGAAACACTAGAGGTACTTCTTGAGGGTCTGTGCTCTTTTGGAAAATATATCAAAATAAATAATGTGTTGTAATTGTGCAAAGTAAGGCCCTAAAGGAATTCATAGAGGAGATGGAAAAATTGTGCAATGCTAGGACTAGCCGCGACACAAATGTCCAACCTCAATCATAATCATTCATTGTTTCTTTCAATAGCCACTTTTTATATCTTTGTTGGAGTAGGGTCCCGCAGCTACAGGAGAAGCTGCCATTTTAACGGATAGACAATTTTGGTAGAGATATAAGAGATAAGGTAAAAGCTACGATGCCGTAGCATGTTTCTAGCTGCAGATCAGAGCCGAAAACTGTGACTATCAGGACAGAGAAGTCAAAGAAGACGACAGTACCTGAGCGGCCGAGAGGAGAGAGCTCACCCACTGCACTAAAGGCAGCAGCCGAGAAGAGAGAGTTCACCCACTGCATTCAAGGAAATGGTAGAAGACAGGAGGGCTCAACTACCCTCATAAAGGAAAAAGGGCAATGAGGCCAAGGTATTGAAGACAAAGGACAGAAAGGGAAGCGGTGCCCAATACCCATGGTCAGCGCTGAGAAGCACGGAAGACTGCAGAGAGCTGTGGTGTGATGGAAATTGGCAGTTCGAGTATAGATAGACCGACTGTCACTAGTTAGGGTTTTGGGTTACTATTGGGATAGGCCCACAGTGTTGTAATGGTGAGACCTTTGGGCCGCCTATAAAGGGATGTATTTTGTATTGTAAAACGTTAGCTAGTCGGATAACCTGTAGCTATTGAGATAGCTAGTTAGTCTGTTAGCTCACAGTATTTTGTATTGTAATAGAGTCGAGCTTTGGTTCTGTATTTAGTTTGTAGTATCTTACTGTAACCAGCAGCTGGCTCATAGAAGCATGTATGTAACAATCCGCAGGGATTGACAGAGAGAGAAAGAGAGAGAGAGAGAGAGAGAGAGAGAGAGAGAGAATATTGTAAGAAGGAAATATAGAGAAAGAGAAGAGATATAGGAGAGAAGGGCTCCCGGCAGTGAGTGTGGAGTTACCCAGAAGATCTCTAGCTGCAGAACAGGTTGCAGCAGAACTGTGTACTCTCTCAAGATATAATAAACATCGTTCTATGGACGTAGCTTCTACCCTGGAAGTGAACCATGTAAAACCAGTGTGTTATGTGATTATTTCATGTGATTGTGATTTACTTAGTTGATATCTATTATCTGTTACATGAATGTTGTATATCAGTTAGTAAATGTCTATATGTCTCATTCAGTACAACATTATTGAAGGTTAAAGGTGGATTTACATGTATTAGGCGTCTGCATATGAGTTTATCAATGCTTATTTCACACAATAATAAGTCATTCTGTTAAAGTGTTTCCAGTATACTTATTCGAACAGTAAGTATAGTTGAGGTAGAGTGTGTTGAACTATGGAAGTTCATGTCAGAGTGTTTAATATCTTGTTGAAAGTTAGCCAAGTCATTCCACCTAGTGCGATAGCCTTTGGACCGTGAGGGTCATAGTGGGTCATACTATAGTAGATATCGCGCTGACAGTAGGCGATATCGCACCGTCAGAGGAGCTGCGGTGTGAGGCTAGCGCAGATCATGGGTTAAGAGGAAGAGAGAGTTGCGCATCGCCAGAGTCGCTGCGATGCGATAGGAGTCCTTCCCCTGTCAGAACCTACAAGGAATAGAGACTGTGTGTCCTGGAGAGAGACCTCACTGGCTAAGAAGAGCTGCGAGACCCCAGGATGCTACAAAACCTAGTCGAAGACACTTGAGTCTTTGGCCAACCCATTAGAATCACTTCGGGTGAGACTTCAGGCCGCTCCGTGGTCTATCGCCGAAAGGGCCAGTGAGCTAGGGGTTTTGTTGGTACATTTCAGTAAACCTGGGTTTGCCATAGAACCAACAATCTTCCTACACACTCAAACCCATGCTTTGATCCTATAACACAACATTATGACTTTTACTTTTTCAAGTGTTTTGTGCAGAATTTTATCAAAGATATGGCTTTAGAAAGCAATGAGATCTAGCAGTTACCATCAACATTTTAAATTTATCATATTTACAAGAAACATAATTTAAACATTTTTATGGAAAATAGTCATTGATTGAAATGGTTGCTGAAATTGTAACCACCAACCTAGATTCCTCTCAAATGGAATACATGGTGGCCCTTGTTACCAACTAAGTTGTACTTAGTGGTTTTTATCAAGTGAGCCTAGTGAACCGAACAAGGCTAACTTGTTCGGACTTCAAAAGACCTATGGAAGTACTTCTGGGAAGTGCTTGTTGTATCATATCACATGTTCATACCCCATGAGGGAATTGTAATAAATGTTCTAGCATGATAGTGTCTGTAAAAGACTCGGTCTCTTAGACTTCATTTGTCAATCTGATCAGCCCATGGTGTTTTTTCCCTTGGTTATTATTGGTTGTTGAATAAACGATTGATAATTTCTGAGTTTTTCACTCCATACCTCCAAAGTTGGGGTGGTTGGCTTGGCATTTGTGCCTATTGAGGTTATTAGAGTCTATTTGTCAATGTGTAAGCACGCTAGACATCATTTTTGAGTCATATGAACATGTCTAAGTCCCCCTAGGTTTTTTTCAATTTTTTAATTTTTTAGTTTTTTCAGTGTTTTTTATTAAATTTTAATTTTTCCAAAACTTAGGCTATTTTTTAATAGTTTAATTGGAAAATTTGATTTTGTAATAAAAGTGGGCCAAATAATCAATTTCAGTCATGTAGGTGCTCATTTTCAAGCCAAGAACACCATGTAAACCCATGGACCCGCTATTTCCTAGTTTTGAGTGATTTTCCATCACTCAGGTCAGAAAGCCCCAAAAATCAATTATTGATTATTTTAATTAATAAATTGATGAATAATGGAGAAAATCCAAAAACAATAAATCAGTGGATTCTCAGCCGATTTGATTGAAATCAGTCAGATCTGAAGCAGATTGACTGGATTCGACAAATCCTTGATTGAAGGAGGTGATCAGATCAGATCCAGAGTTGATCTTGAGCATCCTTTATGGGGAATTTTGCCCTCCCTCTCTCCTCAACACGTTTTGGCTCATCAGGATGAGTTTTGGGCCGATGTGTCAGTGTATGGGTTGATGTGTCAGCCAGATCAGACCCCCGGTTGACAAGTAAGCTCGGTCCAGCTTCAATTGTGCATTGATGAAATCTCCATCAGTTGATTTCACTTGATTCCATGAGGAATTGCACCCTCCCTGGTCTAGATGGCCTGCAAATTGTATATATCCTGCTGGAGGGTCCCTCTTCCAAGCTAGTTAGAGCTGGACTGAAGGGATTGCCATTGTAACTCTGTATTTGATCATTACTTGTGAATAAAGAAGCTTTGGAGGCTATACTGTGTAGTGCTTTTGATTGTGTGGATGCTCAGTGTTATGCTGCTGATGTGGTAGTTGCAACTTCTTGCCAAATCCTATGCTGTTTCCGTGTTCTGGCTTCAAGGATTCGGCTGAATCTAGTAAGGGTATAACCTAGGAAAGCTAGATTGTTTAATCTTGTTTATCCATATGATGTATGCTCAAAAATCTTATTTATATGCTTAAATAAGGTTATTTCTGCATAATCTCTCATTTTTGTTGCTTTATACATCCATATCCAGATCTCACGAGGTTTGTCCAGGCTTGTGTTATTTAGTTGCAGGTTCCCGATTGGATGAGGTTGTGGATCTATATTGACTCCTTTCCTATCCAATAAGCTCAAGATTCTATCCCTCAGAACTCCATGAAAGGGCCTCCTTCCAGCTTTCTCCCTTCAAGCAACGATCCGACCTTCTCTCCTCTTCTTCTCATTTCTACAAAAAATCAACACTTTACCCAGTTACCTTTTTAGTTTATAGCTGTGATTTCATTTGGATCTGTTTCATCAAAGTAAAATATACATAGATCTAATATTTCATATCTCATATCCTAGATATTGCACTTAAAAAAGTATCATAAGCATCCCAGATCTAGTTGTAGGGAAATCGTCCTTTTTGCATGAATTTGAAAGAAAACTTGTAGATCACATGCATTATATTTCCTTTCACTATTATAAATTTAATATTCTGAAATATCAGTGCAATTTAATTGGATGCACAAACAGCAATCCAAGATCCCAAGGAAATCTTGCTTTCCTTGGTTCCTTTTTCATCGATTCAGCTAGTTTAATTTCATTATTTTTTGAGATAAAGTAGGCTGACCCAAAGGTACTCTTAAACTGATTTTGGTCATTTGTTATTCTAAAATGCTTGCTGTCATTTATCAGGTCTGACAGATAATAAAGGAATATGCTTTCCAAAGTGACTTTTGGGAGCACTCAATTCCCCCCAGGGGTCTCCCTTTTGTCACAAAATTCTTAAAATTTTTGTATAACTGTAATATCTTGGTTTCATCCTATATAAGGACCAAAAAAGTTCTGATATATCATTTCTTTGATATTGTAACAAATAATAAATAAATTTTCCTTTGGAATAGGCTCTTTCGAGCCCTTTCCCCATCCCCCCTAGGGGATTTACGTCGGTGTCTTTTCATGCTTTTCCTCATTTCCTTTATTTTTAAAACTAGTCTTGATATGATCTGCAGGGTGGGATAATTCATTTCGTTATTAATTCCATATTCCATATCTTACATTTCAAGGTAATCATAATACTTACCCCACGATTTCCCGAGTGACCCGAAAGGGGAAAGAGATTCATGGTAGGATTAATTAAGATATATGAATTGTGTATCTGTTTGTTTTCTTCTATATTTTTTTTATCAGCAACTTTAAAATTAACCCCTCCTCGATTCCCCAATTGAGATCCACTTGGATCGAAAGAGGTTCTTGGAGGCTTTTCTTTTAAACAAGTACATCCAGTTTAAAACTTATTAAAATTTACAAGACTCCAGTGTATATTCTCTACACTTGGCTACGGTTCATCTGATCAGTCAAGCTGTATCAAAAGCACTTGGGTGACTAGCATAATTAGGACTCACTCTCCCCAATTGACAAACCATCAGGTGAAAATCCAACACCTCGATCGAACCTCTACGGTGGCAAAATACCCAATGGAAGCGGGAACTTACTGAAAATTGACCTCGGGGAACCGATCTCTATCACACCCTAACGGGTGCGTTACGAACAATAGCCACAGAGACTCCATTTCAGCCCACATATTCCTTGCAGGTAGCCGTAAAGGTTTTGTTTTGGACATACTCCAAGTACTCTCAGGTATATCTGGAGTCCCTCCTTAGCCTAATTTAATCAATTCATACTTCAACTTTAACTTAAAACATACCAAGATGCAATCACAAAACATTCACTCCAAGCACATGCAAGCACATTGATCTCTTTGATTTGACTCCATTTTTAAGGCACTGGTCATTTTTTGCTTCATATATATATTTTGTATCAACTTTGTGCTTTCATGTGTTTATCTTCGTATCTTGTCATCTTTAATTGTCTATAGTTAAAATATTCAAACTCCAAAATAACTGATTCAGTTTAACATCACCACACTAAGAAATCATCCTTAGTAACTTAATAGGGTCTACCCCCCTCGGCTTCATTAGGAGTTGAGCCTAAACGGAGGAGTCAAGAACAAGGTGACAGCCTTGACTCGAGACTTGCCTCCAAGGACACACCAAGTGGCTTGAATATTTCTGCCATGTGACCCAGGTGTGTGAAAAGGTGGCAACACTTTTTGGTGCCGTTGCCGGGGATAAATATTTTTATTCCCAAGTACAACTTAGCTTAACTTTTTTCTAAAACAACTAAAAAGATAAAAACTTTTGATTGATCTAGTCTTTAAAAAACATAAAAATTAAAACTCGATCCATCTGGTGACTCCACTGTCTAACATCCCTTCAAGAATTTCTACCCGAAGAAACCGCCGACAATTATTCAATCCTCTCCCTGATCCCGAAAGGTTTATTAGGGAAAGATTGAATAGGCAAACTTCTCGTAGAAACCTTGAAGATTTAGGAGACCAATCCCTCTCAGATATCCATCACATATTTGTAGAGAGTCATACTTTCCAATCTCAAGAAATGGCAGATTTTTACAAAACCCTTGACTTTTCTCAGATAGCAGGTGCTCCTCATAACATTCCGAATGATGCTATCAAGAAGCTCCTCAGGTTCGAGGGAAATAATGCTACCACTACCAAGACTCATCTCCGAAAGTTTGAAAGGCACCTAGTCAGTTACTGTGATAATGTTGCCTCTAACCATGAATATATTAAAATGAAGCTCTTTGGTTTATCCTTAGAGGATGATGCTGCGGAATGGTATGAAAACCTTGGTGATGATTCATATAAAACCATTAATGAATTCCTAGCAGGTTTTAAGAAGAAATGGGGGAAAAGAAAGAACCAAGACATTTGCTTGCTGCCCTTCATAATATAAAGAAGATGGAGAATGAAACCATGGATGAATTTAATACTAAGTTTGGGCATGTGGTTGTGGACCTCCCTAGAGACATCAAGCCAAGCGATGCCTCCATCTTGATATCCTACATCAAAGCTTTCACTGGTGATTTGAGATACCAATTAAGGGATAAAGATCTGGCCGATCTAAAAACTGCTCAAGATCTTGCTGAGAAAATAGAAAGGAATATGCAATCTTCAAGCAAATCCAACATTCCAGGTTAGACTAGGGGAAACACTTCATACAACAAAGAGAAGGGAAAGGCCATTGAATTAGAGGAAAAGGAAACCTCTAAAGATCCCATGGAAAAGGTAACTAGCCTGTTAGAAAAATTCATGACAAACCAATCTGAGCAATTGATTAAAATTCAGAACAGAATAGTTACATTGGAGAGAAATAATGGACCTAGGAATTTTCAACCAAAATAGAATCAAGTATATCAAAGGAAGTTTCCTCAGCAAGAGCCTAGGATTCCAAACCAGTTAGACTCAACTAACTTGGTAGATGAAGTAATTCCATGGTGTAGACCTTGTGAGCAATTCCACCCAGAAAATACTTGCTACATAGCGAACCAGGTTATAGAACATGGGATGGCGGATATCAGTAATCAGGAAACAACATCAGGTGAGTATGATCATGTGTACATGGTAGGCCGAACCTATCCTCTGTCAAACCAGCATTGGCAATAGGCCACGGATTATGGTTTCGAGAAGGATCTCCTGTCTAACTTTTATGGTACAATGCCTCCTGCGGAGGAAATTAAGGAAATGAAGGAGGCCAGGTTCAAGGGATCTATGTATCAAAGAAGAGAAAAGCAATCACCGTCTAAACACTACAAGACAAAGGTAAACACTCCTCCCCTTCCAGATCCTCCTATTTTCCTTGAGTCAAATATTGATATGGGAGAATGGATAAGTAGTGCTAAAATTCATGTTTATGCAACTGATGTCCTTAAAATTCCCGGTCAAAAGGAAAAATTGTTGAAATCCTTAGAGGACAGCCAAAGTGAAGCTCATAAAATTATCAAAGAGGATTCTCTTCCTAATAACAATGATATATTTGAAGCTGAGCTTATTGAACCCATAGATATTCCCATAGTCCTCAACAGTGTGGATCCAAGAAGAGAAGATCGCCCACCTTTCTATGTCTCCCTTTTAGTCGATAAACTTCTCCTTCATAACTGTATGTTAGATTCAGGTGCTTCATCAAATGTCATGACTAGAAAAGTAATGGAGCAGCTAAATCTAAGGGTCACTCGACCCTACCACAATGTTTGTGTTATGGATGCAATAGAAGTTAAAGTGGTAGGTATAATACTAAATTTACAGGTCAAGTTAGCTAAGTATCCAAATATTGACATGTCAATGGATGTGGTGGTAATAGATGTCCCAGATAATTGGGGTATGTTGCTATCCAGAAAATGGGCCACAACTCTTGGTGGGCACATCCAGATGGATTGGACATATGCTACTATACCTGCATCAGAGAACACTAGGGTGATTCTCCACAGAGAAAAGATAAGGAAACGACATTTAGAAAACCCTAAGAAGCCCAAAAATGAATTTGTTCATTTCACTGATAATTTTGGAAACTATGCTATTTTGTCAAATTTCATGGCCCCCATTAAGGAAAACATAAAAAATGAAAATATCAATGAAGTTTGGCAAATGTACTTTGGCGGGGCTTATTCCGAAACTGGAAAGGGTGCGGGCATCATGATCATCTCTCCTTCAGATAAAATACACAATTTTGCATTCAGGTTAGATTTTGAAGCATCAAACACTGTAGCCGAGTATGAGGCATTGATCCTAAGGTTAGAAACTGCTAAAGATATGGGGATAAAGATGTTGAACATAAAGGGTGATTCAGATCTAGTTGTCCTCCAGATTAAGAATCAGTTTCAATGCAAAAATGACAGACTAAGGAAGTATAGGAATGCCATATGGGACACTATGGAATGGTTTGATGCACTTAACATTCAGAAGGTCCATAGGGAAATGAATGGGTTAGCAGATAGATTGGTGGTAGCAGCATCCACCCTCCAGCCATCAGATGAAATGATTAATGGGAATGGAAAAATGGAAATAAATTTCAGACCTTCAATTCCAGATAATATAGACCACTGGCAGGTGTTCAAAGATGATGAGCAACTCTTGAGATTCATCCACAATCTACAAGAGTTCAAAGGTTGCAAAATCAGTTATCAGCAGGAAGGTAAAGAGTATCAGGAGTGTAAGGATAATGAAAGGAATCACATCCCGAGTAGCCTTATAGATTTTTAGAATCTTTTCGATCATCAGGATCATCATAAAAAATGAAAGGAAGAAATAAAAACTGGGAATTATATGGAAATAAACATAGGAACTAACAAGGATCCCAAGTTAATAAAAATTGGAAAAGGCACTTCAGAAAAGGAAAGGAACAACTTGATCAACCTAATCAAAGAGTATAGAGATGTGTTGGCCTTTAGTTATGATGAGCTTAAATCCTATAGGGAGGATGTGTTTCAACACACTATTCCCCTCACAGAAGAAGCTAAGGAGGCCAAGCCTTTCCGACAAAAAATTAGGTGAATAAATCCTAAGTTGGCCCCCATTGTGCAGAAGGAACTTTAGAAGATGCTAGCAGCAGGGATCATAGCACCTACAAGGCATTCATCTTGGTGCTCCAACTTAGTTGTTGTTAGAAAGAAGAATGGGTCAATTAGAATATGTATAGATTTTAGAAATCTGAATACATCATGCCTCAAAGATAATTACCGATTACCCGACATGGAAACTTTGCTTCAAAGAGTAACAGGATCAGGAATGATGTCCATGTTGGATGGCTTTTCCGGTTATAACCAAGTGTTGGTAAATAAATAAGATCAACATAAGACTACATTCACCACACCTTGGGGTACCTACAAATTTCTAAGAATGCCTTTTGGCTTATTGAATGCTGGTGCCACCTTCCAAAGAGACATGGATTTTGCCTTCAAAGAACTGATAGGCAAAATAATTGAGATATATCAGGATGAATTAACTTTTTTTTCAAAAGAAAGATCTGACCACATAAGTCATCTTAGGCAGGTTTTTATAAGATGCCGTAAATATGGAATTTCCTTGAATCCCGCCAAGTCAATCTTTGGAGTTGATGAAGGCAAGTTGCTGAGGCACATCATTTCTAAAGATGGTTTCAAGGTTGATCCTGAGAGAGTTGAAGCTATTAAGAAAGTCCCCTTGCCTCACAATCTAAAATCTCTCCAGTCCTTTAATGGTCAAATCAATTTCATAAAAAGATTCATCCCAAACTTAGCAGAATTAATGAAACCTCTACAAAATATATTGAAGAAAGATGCTAAGTTTGAGTGGACAGATGAAGGGAAAGATGCATTCAAGTCCATAAAAAATTCCATATCCATGTCCCCGGTCTTATTAGTCCTGATTATTCCAAAGAGTTCGAAATATTTTCCTTTGCCTCAAAAGACACCATTGCTGGTGTTTTACTTCAAAAGAATAAGGAGGGACAAGAGCAACCCATAGCCTTTATGAGTAGAGCCTTACAAAATTCAAAATTGAAGTATACCACAATGGAGAAATAGGCCTATGCTCTTGTAAAGTCCCTTAAACATTTCAGAACTTATATAGGTTACTCCAAAATCATTGGATATGTACCCCATGCAGCTGTCAAGGATATCATGTCTCAGCAAGACTGTCTAGGAGTCAGGGATAAGTGGGTTTCAAAAATTCAGGAATATGATTTGGAGATAAGACCTACTAAATTAATCAAGGGACAGGGTCTTGCAAAGATGTTGACCCAAGGAAATGAGGAGGCTTTAGGAATAATCTGCTAGCGCAGCAATTCAGAGCAAAATGTATCAGATGAGTTTCAGAGATTGGAGCAACATCCCTGGTACACCGACATCATATTTTTCCTCCGCAACCTTACGTGCCCCGATCACTTATTGGGTCATAAAAGAAGGGAAATAAGATTAAAGGCAACTAAGTATTGCTTGACCAAATATGGTTTTGGTTGGAGTAACCCAGATGGTTTGATACTTAGATGTGTCGATGAACTCGACTCGAAGAAACTCATGGTTGAGTTCCATTCAGGATTTTGTGGTGGACATTTTGCAGCTAAAACAACCGCCCACAAAATCCTTAGAGCAGGCTACTATTGGCCAAACCTATTTTCAGATGTGCACAAGGCTATCAGAGCTTGCCCCCAGTGTCAGTTATTCACCGGAAAGCAACAAATGAAAGCCTTGCCTCTAAATCCAATAGTAGTCCAAGCCCCTTTTCAGCAATGGGGGCTTGACTTCATCAGTAAGTTCAAGGATAACTCAAGAAATGGTTATTCTTGGATTCTTACCACCACATATTATTTTACCAAGTGGGTAGAGGCCATACCCACCAAAAAGGAAACTGATGCCATAGTCATGGATTTCCTAGAAGACAAAATCATCACAAGATTCGGTGTGCCAGCTAGAATAATCATGGATAATGGCCCATGCTTTATTTCTTCCGAGATGTCATCTTTCTATTTCAAGTACGACATTATCCTATCTCACTCATCTAATTACTATCCCCACATAAATGGTCTAGCAAAATTAAGTAACAAGAACTTAATGACCATAATCAAAAAAATTGTGGGCGACAATAAGAAAGCTTGGGATAGCAAAATCAAATTGGAATTATGGGCTGACAGGATCACTAAGAAAAGTTCAACCAGGAGGAGCCCTTTCAAAATAGTCTATGGCCTTGATGTCACTTTACAAGTCCATCTAAAGATTCCAGTGTATCAACTCCTCCAGACATTCAGCTCAGATCAGGAGGCCATCTAGAATAGAATAAACCAATTAATCAAGCTAGATGAGAGCAGAAGAGACTCTCTTGACCATAGTATCAAGAATTCAGACAAGGTCAAGAGAGCCTTTGATAAATATACCCGGCCAAGTTCCTTCCAAGTAGGTGACACGGTTCTATGTTGGGACAAACGATGGGAAAAACCTGGGAAACGTGGAAAGCTCGACAACCTGTGGTTGGGACCATACATCATCGAAGAAATAGAAGGAATGAACTCCTTCTATCTAAATGAACTGGAAGGAGAAATATTGAGCTTACCAATGAATGGTTTCCTCCTCAAGCTATTTTTCGTCGAGACAGTTTGATGCCTTTAGTGGCATCGGTGGTTTCAGGGCCAATTTCTAAACCTTGCCCTACATGTATTTCTAAATTGTATATATCATATTGTTGTATCATTGATATTGTTGTATTATAGTTATGTCATACCATGTTGAAAATTTTCCTTTGTATATTATTTTTTGTAAAATATTCTTTGTTGCACATTATAGATTAATTATGTACATTAGTTTGTTTATGGAAAATTTTTTGTTATACATATTACTGACAAACTCTAATTGCCTTGCAGGAACCAGAGATTACAGAGTTCTCACATCCTCTCCTTTGAACATAAGATCAGTCAGAGAATGTGTCCCAGATGGAGCCAGAATGTTACCACCTAAGTTGTACTTAGTGGTTTTAATCAAGTGAGCCTAGTGAACTAGACAGGGCTAACTTGTTCGGACTTCAAAAGACCTATGGAAGTACTTCTGGGAAGTGCTTGTTGTATCATATCACATGTTCATACCCCATGAGGGAATTGTAATAAATGTTCTAGCATGATAGTGTCTGTAAAAGACTCGGTCTCTAAGACTTCATTTATCAATCCGATCAGCCCAGGGTGTTTTTTCCCTTGGTTATTATTGGTTGTTGAATAAACGACTGATAATTTCTGATTTTTTCACTCCATACCTCCAAAGTTGGGGTGGTCAGCTTGGAATTTGTGCCTATTGAGGTTATTAGAGTCTATGTGTCAATGTGTAAGCATTCTAGACATCATTTTTGGGTCATATGAACATGTCTAAGTCCCCCTAGGTGTTTTTCAATTTTTCAATTTTTTAGTTTTTTCAGTGTTTTTTATTAAATTTTAATTTTTCCAAAACTTAGGCTATTTTTTAATAGTCTAATTGGAAAAATTGATTTTGTAATAAAAGTGGGCCAAATAATGAGTTGCAGTCATGTAGGTGCTCATTTTCAAGCTAAGAGCACCATATAAACCCATGGACCCGCTATTTCCTAGTTTTGAGTGATTTTCCATCACTCAGGTCAGAAAGCCCCAAAAATCAATTATTGATTATTTTAATTAATAAATTGATGAATAATGGAGCAAATCCAAAAACAATAAATCAGTGGATTCTCAGCTGATTTGATTGAAATCAGTCAGATCTGAAGCAGATTGACTGGATCTGACAAATCCTTGACTGAAGGAGGTGATCAAATCAGATCCAAAGTTGATCTTGGGCATCCCTTATGGGGAATTTAGCCCTCCCTCTCTCCTCAACACGTTTTGGCTCATCTGGATGAGTTTTGGGATGATGTGTCATTGTATGGGTTGATGTGTCAGCCGGACCTGGCCCCTGGTTGACAAGTAGGCACAGTCCAGCTTCAGTTGTGCATTGATGAACTCTCCATCAGTTGATTTCACTTGATTCCATGAGGAATTTCACCCTCCCTGGGCTAGATGGCTTGCAAATTGTATATATCCTGCTGGAGGCTCCCTCTTCCAAGCTAGTTAGAGCTGGACTGAAGGGATTGCCATTATAACTCTGTATTTGATCATTATTTATGAATAAAGAAGCTTTGGAGGCTATACTGTGTAGTGATTTTGATTTTGTGGATGCTCAGTGTTATGTTGCTGATGTGGTAGCTGCAACTTCTTGCCAAATCCTGTGCTATTTCTGTGTTCTAGCTTCAAGGATTCGGCTGAATCTAGTAAGGGTATAAACTAGGAAAGCCAGATTGTTTAATATTGTTTATCCATATGATGTATGCTAAAAAATCTTAGTTATATGCTTAAATAAGGTTATTTCTGCATAATCTCTCATTTGTGTTGCTTTATACATCCATATCCAGATCTCACGAGGTTTGTGCAGGCTTGTGTTATTTAGTTGCAGGTTCCTGATTGGATGAGGTTGTGGATCTAAATTGACTCCTTTCCTATCCAATAAGCTCAATATTCTGTCCCTCAGCACTCCACAAAAGAGCCTCCTTCCAGCTTGCTCCCTTCAAGCAACGATCCGACCTTCTCTCCTCTTCTTCTCATTTCTACAAAAAATCAACACTTTACCCGGTTACCTTTTCAGTTCATAGCTGTGATTTCATTTGGATCTATTTCGTTAAAGTAAAATATAAATATATCTAATATTTCATAGCTCATATCCTAGATCTTGCACTTAAAAATGTATCATAAGCATCCCAGATCTAGTTGTAGGGAAATCGTCCTTTTTGCATGAATTTGAAAGAAAACTTGTAGATCACGTGCATTAGATTTCCTTTCACTGTTATAAATTTAATATTCTGCAATATCAGTGCAATTTAATTGGCTGCACAAACAGAAATCCAATATCCCAAGGAAATCTTGCTTTCCTTGGTTCCTTTTTCGTCGGTTTAGCTAGTTTAATTTCATTATTTTTTGAGATAAAGTAGGCTGACCCAAAGGTACTCTTAAAATGATTTTGGGAATTTTTTATTCTAACATGTTTTCTTTCCTTTAGCATGTCTGACAGAGAAGAAAGGAAGCTTCTGTCCAAAGTGACTTTTGGGAGCGCTCAAATCCCCCCAGGGGTCTCCCTTTTGTCACAAAATTCTTAAAATTTTTGTATAACTGTAAGATATTGGTTTCAGCTTGTATAAAGAATAAAAAAGTTTTGATATATCAGTCCTCTGATATTGTAACAAATAATAAATAAATTTTCCTTTGGAATAGGCTCTTTCGAGCCCTTTCCCCATCCCCCCTGGGGGATTTGCGTCGGTGTATTTTCGTGCTTTTCCTCATTTCCTTTCTTTTTAAAACTAGTCTTGATATGATCTGCAAGTTAGGATAATTCATTTCATTATTAATTCCATATTCCATATCTTACATTTCAAGGTAATCATAATACTTACCCCACGATTTCCCGAGTGACCCGAAAGGGGAAAGAGATTCGTGGTAGGATTAATTAAGAAATATGAATTATGTATCTGTTTGTTTTCTTCTATATTTTGTTTATTAGAAACTTTAAAATTAACCCCTCCTCGATTCCCCGATTGATATCCACTTGGATCGAAAGAGGTTCTTGGAGGCTTTTCTTTTAAACAAGAACATCTGGTTTAAAACTTATTAAAATTTACAAGACTCCAGTGTGTATGCTCTACACTTGGCTGTGGTTTGTTAGATCAGTCAAGATGTATCAAAATCACTTGTTTGAATAGCATAATTAGGACTCACTCTCCCCAATTGACAAACCATCAGGTGAAAATCCAACACCTTGATCGAACCTCTATGGTGGCAAAATACCCAAAGGAAGTGGGAAATTACTGAAAAGTGACCTCGGGGCACCGATATCTGTCACACCCTAACAGATGTGCTATGAAGAATAGCCCCAGAGACTCCATTTCAGCCCACATATTCCTTGTGGGTAGCTGTAAAGGTTTTGTTTTGGACATACTCCAAGTACTCTAGGGTATATCTGGAGTCCCTCCTTAGCCTAATTTAATCAATTCATACTTCAACTTTAACTTAAAACATACCAAGATGCAATCGCAAAACATTCACTCCAAGCACATGCAAGCACATTGATCTTTTTGATTTGACTCCATTTTTAAGGCACTGGTCATTTTTTGCTTCATATATATATATTGTGTATCAGCTTTGTGCTTTCATGTGTTTATCTTCGTATCTTTTCATCTTTAATTGTCTATAGTTAAAATATTCAAAATCCTAAATAACTGATTCAGTTTAACATCACCACACTAAGAAATCATCCTTAGTAACTTAATAGGGTCTACCCCCCTTGGCTTCGTTAGGAGTTGAGCCTAAACGGAGGAGTCAAGAACAAGGTGACAGCCTTGACTCGAGACTTGCCCCCAAGGACACACCGAGTGGCTTGAAGATTTCTGCCACGTGACCTAGGTCTGTGAAAAGGCGGTAACATCCCTTTAAAGAAAAAACATGGCATGGATTTATTTTAGCACCTAATAGAATTGGGTTTTTGAGTCCACAGAGCACCAGTTATTGTATTATAATTAACACCATAGCCACTTACATATCCTATTTAAAACCTTCATAGTCTAGCTTTGAACTGTCAGTTCATGGGAATTTTGACATGATGCCCAAAAGGAATGAACAAAACTAGAAACAAACCCACATTTTGCAGACATTCCAACTAGATAATTACACACAAAATTATATGAATCAAATCCATATTTTATGGTGAGGATATGAACTTTCTTACCCTAATCATAATCTTGATCTTTTCACAAATCAGAAGCAACGTCAAGAAAGTAAAATCATTCAAGCTCATCCCCATCATCAACGCTTGCCAACGCATCTTGAGATCCTCTTCATATTTCCCATTCAGAGCATACCCTACAATCATATAACTCCATAAAACTATGTTCCATTCAGCCATATTGTCAAACACTTTCCTTGCATCCTCAAGAACAAGAGGAACAAGAACAACAAACATGTTATCCCCGCATCCTTTGAGGAATACAAGGAGCAACAACAACACCATGCAGTGATCAATTATCCCCCAAAGGTGAATTGACAACAAGCAAACACAGGAATGACAACATTAAAATCTATCATTTCCTTCTTCCTTTTCCTTGATAAGTGTTGGTTTTATTTCTCACATTGAATTTCTAAATTTCACCTAGACAACTCGTGCTTCATGCTTACAAGGATAATTGAGCCATTTCATCTCCACCACCTCCAAAACAATGAAAAAAACCATGAATAAAATAAAAACACAATAGATAATCAAGAAAAACATAGAAGGAAACAAACCTGGAGGTCTAATCATTGCTTCCATTCTGGAGGTGGGGCAGGTGGTTCTAGAATCATGGGCTCAAATGCAAGGGGAGTGGATGATTCACTAATAGGAAAATTCATTTGCCCTCCCTTCATGTAAAAAAAAAATCATATCCTGTTCTAGATCCTTCAGTGAAATTTCAAAATCGAAAACCCCCAAATGGGAACTGGAGCAGAGCCTATTCGAAAGGGACAAATTGGAAAACTCACTCATAAACCTCCCCCCAGATGTCGAGTTCATTTATTCAAAGAGCAAATTGAGGACCAATAATCAAATAGATGTATCCATGCAATTCTCATGATGTTTTATAGATTCAGGTACCTTGAGGTTGTTCTGATGACACATATGGACCATCTGAGAATCATTCCTAGGCTTGAGGCTCTCTTCAAACTAGGCTTGGTTCTGTGAGTCCCTCTCTCTTTTCCTGGATCCAGTGATTTTGTGGGATGATCGTTTTTCTAGGAAGAGACTATATACAATTTTTTCTCATGGGGAGGTAGTGGAGACTCAACGTGAAGCTCAATACCAATATTTGATAGTTTAAAAACTTGTCCACCAACACCAATCTCATCACCATGTTTAGAATTACCTGAGTTCCAACTCCATTTACTCTTCTTGCTCTTGGGGAGGCAGTGGAGAATCAGCGTGAAGCTCAATACCAATATTTGACAATTTCAATTTCTATCCACCGACACCAATCTCATCACCTTATTTAGAATTTCTTGAATTCCAACTCCATTTACTCTTCTTGCTTCTGGGGAGGCAGTGGAGACTCAATGGTGAAGCTCAATACCAATATTTGACAGTTTGAATTTCTATCCACTAACACCAATCTCATCACCATGTTTAGAATTTAACTCCATTTACTCTACTTAGATGCATCTTCAACCATATTCATTTACTCTTCTTAGAAGCATCTTCAACCATCTTCTTAGATACA
Organism: Pseudotsuga menziesii; assembly: GCA_001517045.1. Taxonomy (NCBI): domain Eukaryota; kingdom Viridiplantae; phylum Streptophyta; class Pinopsida; order Pinales; family Pinaceae; genus Pseudotsuga; species Pseudotsuga menziesii. Next base: position 389,677 of record LPNX010191042.1, on the reverse strand, counting down.
TACAAATTGCTTCTAAATCCGGTTGTCTTAGCCTAAGTCTTCAACACCGTAGGGTAAGGTTGTGTAGGGCAAAGGTTCCGTTCTCTGTGGAGAGGGCTCCTCATAATCCACCATATATTTTGTGATATGTTTGAACAGGTTATTTTATGCCAACGGGATGGTTGAGTAGTCATTGATGGAAATGGAGGATGAAATATTCATGGGTTGAGGAAAATTGGCTGTCAGCATTGCTATGAATGCCGCTCAAACAGAGGTGAAGAGGTGGGTTTTAGCATATATATTTTTTGTTTTAGTTATATATTTTTTGTTTTACTTTTTATTATTTTATTATATAAATTATGTTAATTAGTTATATATTATATTTCTTTAATGATTATTATATATGTTGTTTAGTTTTATAAATTAGGATTAATATAAAATTTAGTTAATTGGTGTTTTATATAAATATAATAATTTGTGTTTTTTATAAATATAATATTGTTTTATTATTATATAATATTTGTTTTAATGGCATTTTTTTATACTATAAGTATACATAATAAACTTGGATCGAGGACGTTGGCTAAGAATAGTTGTGCACATCGTGAATCAGGTGGGTGGTGATGTCATATGCAAAATTTGTTAGAATAATCAACCCATAGTTAGCTACCTTAGACATTAATTAATCCAATTTTTGTCTTATTTGCCTAGTTTCCATATTCCACCTTATGCAAGTTGTCCTCCACGCATCCATAGTGGTCAAAATTGCTAAATTTGATTCATGGAGCACTTGGGAAACCTCTTGGAATCAAATCTGCTTTATTCCTAGCCTCCCTAGCACATGTCTGCTTTTTCTGCTTTATTGCCTGCTTTTTCTGAGTTTTAAGGCAATTGGGAAAGTTTGACTAGGTGAAGTTAACTTGTTTTTTGTCCTCATCATCCTCCACTCTTTTCTCCTATGAAAAGCATGTATGAGTTGTCCTTCCACCATCTATTAGCTTACCTAATTGATTTTTCCAATTCGTGAGCTCCTAGACAAATTTGGAATGTGCTTTATGCACCTATGGGGGATTTGTGTAGATTTAGTAAGCATGCTTTTGACTAAATTAGAATTGCATCCTTATGCATTCGAATCTCTCATGTAATTATTTATTGTGGTAGCCTATGACTTCACAGGGTTGGATATTGTACACTTATTCAATAGAGATTAGTGTTATGCTCCATATTCAGTCTCCTTTTGTGAGTAATTTGCATGTGTAATTGGCAATTGTTGTGAGTGTAATTGTTCTAACACCTTGGTTAAATTTCCACATGGTATCAGAGCCTTTGTAGATAAATTTCTATCCTTCCAATTTGTATTGTAGGTTCAACATCATTGACTAGGAGCATTCTGCTGACCGATGGGACAATTTCTGAGCTATGGATCAATCTCAGAAGACCATCTTGACTCCATTTAACTTCTTTGAATGGAAAGTAGAGATGGAGATACTGTTGAGAGCGAAAGGCCTCTACAGATTGACTATGGAAACAGAATTAGAGCCTAATGTAGCTGCAGAGAAGATTAAATGGCACAACAGGAAGGATGAGGCCTATGGTCTCCTGTGTCTGAGCATATCCAGAGACCTCCTTTTCCATCTTGATGGATTGACATCATCGAATGAAGTATGGGATAAGATTTTTGATCTTTTTGGTAAGATAGATGAGATGAGGGGACATCAAATTGAAAATTAATTGATCTCCTTGAGTCCCAATAGCTTTGAATCCCTACAACTCTATTTTTCCAAGTTCAAAGCCCTTGTTTTGCAGCTAAAACAGTGTGGGATCGAAAACAAGGATGATCAGGTGGTTTTGGCCATACTCTCAAAGCTTGGCCCTAATTATTCAGTGTTTTTATCGACCTTCTATGCCACAAAGTTGACAGCTCGAGCCTAGAAAATGCCTAGCCTTGCAGATTTCATGGAATCTCTCACATAAGAACAAGATAAATTGGTGATGATGGGCACCATCAAACCATCCAAAGACCAAGCTCTGGTTGCTGGAGATTTGAGGGTGGATTCAAAAGGCAAGAAGAAAGCTAAAAAGCCACCTGAGCAAAAGAGAGACAAGAACACGTCTCCATAAGAGCCTCAAGGTTCCAAGAACAACCCCCAGAAGAAGAAGAATAAAGGAGAAATGAGCAAGTGCGCATACTGCAGTAAGGGAAATCATTATAAAAGCTCCTGCATGAAGAAACAAATAGACATGCTGACCCAACTCCTAGAGAAGAATGGCATCTCCCTTCCAGACAGCTCAAAGAAGAGGGAAGGAGGATCAAATTTAGAATACAGAGAGAGAGTTCATGCATTGGTTGCTGGCACATCAAGCTCACCTAGTTTCATCATTGAGTCTGGAGCTTCAAGACATATGGTTTCGACCAAGGAGTCATTCACCTCACTTGACATGTCAAAAGGTCCACCAATAGTACTGGGAGATGACTCTCTCACTGAAATTTTGGGCAAAGGGAGGATTGATCTTGACCATGGTAAGTTCAGAAATGTGTTGTATGTTCTAGGTCTTGCCTCTAACCTCTTATCAGTGTATCAGATGACCCACACAGGGTCCCCAAAGAAGGTCATATTCTCCCCTGATGAAGTTGAGATCACAGAGATCTCAAGTGGTAAAGTCATTGCAAAAGGAGTTGCAAATCACACTTCGAAGGCATACAAGTTCTCACACTTCCTACCCTATTCAAACCCCTCTACTCTTCTGATTCATGCTAATGAGGAAAGCAATATTTGGCCACCTAAATTACAAGTATCTTTCTGATCTTAGTGAAAAATAAATGGTCATAGGGTTACCAAAGATTAAGTTTTCCAAAGGAGTCTGTCAAGGTTGCATCCTAGGAAAACACCCAGAGCATAAATTTGAGAGAGCTAGTCATGAGAGAGCCTCTGCACCTCTTGAGTTGATCCATAGTGATGTTGCTGGCCCATTTCCTCATATGTCAATGAGTCAGGCCAAATATGCATTGACATTCATAGATGACTTTTCCAGGTATTGCTGGGTTTACTTCCTGAAACACAAGTCTGAAGTTTTTGGCCTCTTCAAATTCTTTAAGGCTTTGGTTGAAAACCAGTCTGGGGGGAAACTCAAGGTACTCAGATCTGACAATGGTGGTGATTATGTCAAGTCTAAGTTTATTCAATATTGTGTAGATGTAGGTATTCAGATGCAGCATTCTATCCCTTACACATCACAACAGAATGGTGTTGCTGAGAGGAAGAACAGATCACTGAAAGAGATGGCAACCTGCATGATGGAGGCTAAGACTTTGCCACCAAAGTTTTGGGCCAAAGCTATAAATTGTGCAGCCTATATACAGAATAAGGTTCCTCATAAATATCTTTATGGTATGACTCCTTTTGAATCATGGAGTCGGCACAAGCCAGATGTGACCCATTTCAGGATTTTTGGCTCAAGGGCTTGGGCTAGAATTCCAACAGAAAAGAGGAAGGCTTTGCAGCCCCAAAGCCAAGAGTGTCTATTTTTTGGGTACTCTAAATATTCAAAATGGTACAAGATGATAAATTTGAGCACAAAAAAATCCTTCATTGAAAGGTGTGTTCAGTTTCAAGAAGAACCCCTAGTAGTAGTGGAAGTTGGAGAATCATCTTCACCACCAGAACCTCTGAATGCAAGTGAAGAGATAATTGAACATGCTGATTCTGATATGTCTGATAATGATGATTTCATTGCAGATCCTAAAATTCCTACAATACCAAAATGAGTAGCCAATACCATTCATGCAGCTGGAGAACTAGCTGGAAATCCTAATGATCCTAGGAAGACTAGATCTCAGTTTGAGAGCACTATGTGCATGAAAGATCCTATGTTTGCAGAGAAATGCTATTTGATGATTGAATCAGATCCACAGGAATATGAAGATGTAGCAAAAGATCCAAGATGGCAAAAATCCATGGAAGAAGAGTTCAACTCACTCCAGAAGAGAAACACTTGGGAGCCGGTTGATCTTCCCCCAGGGAGGAAGCTAGTTCAGTGTAAGTGGGTGTACAAAACCAAATTTGCTACTGATGGTTAACCTCTAAAGTTCAAGGCCATACTGGTATCCAAGGGCTACTCACAGGTACATGGCATAGACTACAATGAGACCTTTGCACTAGTGGCAAAGATGGACTCCATCAGGCTAGCCTTAGCCATTGCAGCTTCAAAGAAATGGGAGGTACACAACATGGATGTGAAGTGTGCTTTCCTAAATAGAGATATCACTGAAGATATTTACATGCAGCAGCCTCAAGTATTTTCTACTAACCCATCTCTTGTGTGCAGGATAAAGAAGTCATTGTATGGGCTTAAGCAAGCCCCCAAGGCTTGGTATGCCAAGATTGATAGCTTTCTGCTATCACTGAATTTTGTTCGATGCAAATCAGATCCAAATGTCTATTTGAAGATGATTCATGGTTCATTAATGATCATTGTTTTGTATGTTTATGACCTTCTCATTACAGGAAGCTCAAAGGATGAAATTGCTTCCTTGAAGGATGCAATGAACCATGCCTTCCCAATGACAGATTTGGGCTTATTGAGCCAATTCTTGGGGCTCGAGATTGCTCAAACCAAAGAAGGAATCAACATACATCAGTCCAAGTATGCCTTGGATTTTTTGAACAAATTCAATATGAATAATTGCAAGCCAAGCAAGACTCCTTTCCTTTTAGGAGTTAAGCTTGAAGAAGTTGATTCTTCACCTATGGTAAACAATACACTGTATAGGCAATTGATTGGATGTTTGTTGTATCTTACACATACTAGACCTGATATTTATTATGCAGTAAGTGTGGCTTCAAGATACATGGATCAGCCTCATGAGATCCATTGGAGAGCATCCAAAAGGATCCTTAACTTTGTTTAGGGAACAAGGACACATGGGATCTTCTATAAAGCTAAATCTGATCTTGATTTGATTGGGGTTACTGACAGTGATAAGGCAGGTGACAGCACAGATTGAAATTCAACATTAGGATATGTGTTCATGCTTGTAGAAGGGCCAATCAGCTGGTCAAGCAATAAATAGAGTGCCATTGCACTCTCATCTACAGAAGCAGAGTACAGAGGAGTTGTAAATGCAGCAACTCAATGTTTATGGTTGCAGGGGTTACTTGGAGAGTGTGGCTTCAAATAAGAATACTCAACTACTATATACTATGATAATCAGAGTACCATTTGAATCTTCAATGATAGAGTTCAGAAGCAAAGAACCAAACACTTTGAGATCCATATGCACTACATCAGATAGCTTGTGCATGATGGCACCATTTGCCTACTCTTCTGTTCATATTCAGAAGAAGTAGTAGATATCTTCACCAAAGTTTTTTGTGAGAAGAAATTCAGAAATATCAAATCACTGCTGGGGATTGCTGATCATGCTGTGAAGCATGAGTGACGACAATATTTTAAAATTTTGTTTTACTGTCCATGTTTAAGGGAGGATTTTTCCTACTGGGTTTTTGCCTCTTTCCTTGGTTAAATGGACATGCAGTATGTAAAGGGTGACTAAGCCTTGTTTCTAGGCCCTATAATTTTTTAATATTTTACTCATAATTAAAGCTTAAGGGGGGGTGTTAGAATAATCAACCCATAGTTAGCTACCTTAGACATTAATTAATCCAATTTTTGTCTTATTTGCCTAGTTTCCATATTCCACCTTATGCAAGTTGTCCTCCACACATACATAGTGGTAAAACTTGATAAATTTTAGTCATTGAGCACTTGGTAAACCTCTTGGAATCAAATTTGCTTTATTCCTGGCCTCCCTAGTGCATGTCTACTTTTTCTACCTTATTGTCTGCTTTTTCTGAGTTTTAAGGCAATTGGGAAAGTTTGACTAGGTGAAGTTAACTTGTTTTTTGTCCTCATCATCCTCCACTCTTTTCTCCTATTAAAAGCATGTATGAGTTGTCCTTCCACCATCTATTATCTTGCCTAATTTATTTTGCCAATTTGTGAGCTCCTAGATAGATTTGGAATGTGCTTTATGCACCTATGGGGGATTTGCTTAGATTTAGTAAGCCTGATTTTGACTAAATTCGAATGGAATCCTTATGCATTTGAATATATAATGTAATTATTTATTTTGGAAACCTATGAATTCACAGGGTTAGCTATTGTACACTTATTCAATACAGATTAGTGTTCTGCTCCATATTCAGTCTCCTTTTGTGAGTAATTTGCATGTGTAATTGGCAATTGTTGTGAGTGTAATTGTTCTAACACCTGGGTTAAATTTCCACAAAATTTACCTAGCCACTAATGCATTAATGAGGTTTAAATTGCTAGTGATAAGGAGAGGTCATCACTGCATTATACGTATCATATTGTGCGAGGTCATGAGACCTGTAAGAGGTCGAGGAATGGAAATATTTAACTAAAACTCCAAGATGGGGTCGATCCTCTACCTTTATACTTCATATGGATTTGAGCTGGTTCTTGGTCAGTACCTAGTTTAATTATAATTGAGTCTTTGATTGGTTAAAATATTGTTCTTGGTGCTTCCATCTGTTCAATTATTATTGGATCAACTGCTACGACGTTTAAAGCAATTGAGCCTGGTGAAGCTACATCAACTTGTGTAGCTAGTTCGATGGTCACATATCATTATATTTATATTGAAGTTAGAAAATCACCTCGGTATGTAGTGACTTGCAGAGAATATTACATTGAAGGATCAACAACTAGCTCTGATGCTTCTAGGTATCGATATGGTACTTGTTCTAGTACCTGATTCGTAATTGATGTGTACAGAACCTAATTTTCCTTTGACACATGCTTAACTGGGTTTGCTTCAATGGTGCAACAGGGATAAATATGGTTAAGAGAAAATTCGTACAATTGCTTTGTTGGATATCTGAAGATCAAGGTGCATGGAACCAATACTACTAATAGAAGGTAGACAATTTACAAAATTTACACTTCATTGTCAAAATTACAATTTTTCATGACACAATTAAAAATGACTAACATAAATGACTAATTCATATTCTTCTAGCTAGTTATTTTTTATGTCGTGACTAAATTAGTCATTTATGTTAGTCATTTTTAACTCTGTCACTTATTTTCTAGTCATATTTGTTAATTGGTGACTAAATTAGTCACTAATTTTAATCATTTATAGTTGGGTCCGTAGCAGGGATTTCTCCCTTGCTATAGGGCAGGAATGGCTACCTTCCATCTATAGGATGGAAGAATACATTCCTAATGATGAATGCAGAAAATGAACAGAAACGAAATAGAGAACAACAAAGAAAGAAGAGATGGAAACCCCTCTGCAAACATGGTTAGGGTTTATCTCCAACAACCTGTAATAACATGTCAGAAACCTACAAACAAACAATGGATTAGATAAAATCAAATAAAAAAAACAAAACAATAAATTATACCTTCTCTTGATGGAATGGGCCATGATGCCCTAGCTTGGAGAAGCACCTTTCTTGGCAATGGGGGAGCTATGGCTCAAGGGGAGGAAGGATGAGAGGGAGTGTGGTGGCTTGAGAGACAAAGGATCTCAAGGCATCTACTCAGGAAGCATAATAGTATGCAAGGGAGAAGTGTTTCGAGAGTGACCCCCACCCCTTTATTTATAGGTTTTTTAGGATTCTAAGCCCCTGATCAGGGCTTTAGCCCGTTTTTTGGGCTTTTATCCCATTTCACTCAAACTTTAGCTCCTTTTAGGGGTTTAGGCTCCTTTGAGGGGTTTTAGCCCCTTTTTGGAGGCTTTAGCCCCTGAGAGATCTATTTAGGATCTTTTTAGGGTTTTTTAAGCCCTTTTTGATGTTTTTAAGCCTTCTTGAGGGTGTGGGGGTCAAATGGGATCATGCATGGGTGTCCTTGGGTGGTGTCGGCCATGTAGAGCTGAGTGAGGGTTTTTTGGGGTTAACAGATTGCCCCCTGATGTGTGAGGGCGGGAGCTCATTGTATGGCTAATGGACATCATAGGATTTTCTATGGAGAGGTGGTGCTTCCTGGGCTGGGGCATGGTGGCTTTTGTTTTTTGTATTAATATGGTTCCCATCAACGGGTTATATACAAATAATGTGTGACATGTATATGGAAAAGGAGGGCATCCCCATGCTTGTAACAATGTCAAAATAATAATGTGATCTATGGTCTATAATACAAGAGTCGATCATATACAACTGATAATACATAGTGGTTGCCTTAATGAGAGGCTGAATACAATACTAATATAAAGAACTACTACATTGGACCCATGGCATTCTAATGGAATGCTATATCTGCATGACTGATAGCCTGCTGGATTTGGGATGGTACATAGTTGTATGGACTCACTGATTGAGAGTCAAAGTCTCTGTGGTACAAATTTGCTGCATCAATCACAAATCTATATAGAAGCACTGGTGGGGCTTCTGAACATTGTCTCCAACGCAACCCAGAAATCATAAGGGACATAACCTGTTTAGGTCCCTCGAATAGACTCATCAATGTGCTAGATTCAGGTGACATCCAGGGTCTTTGACCAAATATTACATGGACCTATACCCTATATGAATCTCAACGGTGCGATGATGTAGTTGGAGTCGAGCACATGAGAAACAACCATCCCGAGCACTAAGGACTCCTCTCAAGTGGTCCAAGGAACTCATCAATGAGGTTAATGAAACCAAGATACAGGGACCTCTGGGTCTATCCTATGAAATCTATGTGTTGTCATCGACAGAGGGAGACCTACCCCTGGTCAAGGAAATGGTGTTTCCTTGACCAAAAGTGCGAGGGAGATAATCGAAAGGTGTGAGACAACTTGAGGAATGACCCACTGAATGGCAGGGATGGGGGGAGAGTTGGATAGGGGCAGAGAGAGTGTAGTAGACTCAAACTTCCTTTGTTCAGAGTATGATGGCAAGGCAGATGAGGAAGAAAACAAAACTGTTTTATGGGAATGGGATCATAGATGTAATATCAGGATTGTCACTGAAGATGGGAAATACTTGGGGGAGGTAGACAATTTTGATATTGATGGAATCCAAGGAAGACATAGTGCATAGTACTCTAAACAAAGGCGACCCAAAGTGGGAATGCTGCCAAACTATTTTATGTGGGGTGGTTTCTAGAGACACCGTTGTGGTACGATCTCATGGATTTTTGGCGAGCCCGAGAAAGTAAATGCTCGATGGTGCTTTCAATTTTAGAGATTTTGAAAGCATGAATAAGACTCTAGTGAGGGCTCTTTTTCATTGGTCGTCTCCTGTACTCAAAAAGGGATAAAAGTATGCACAGGAGAGATCGCCCATCCTTTTTTAGGGGATGGGAGATTTCTTTACCGTTGGTATTCTAGTCAGGCTGAAAAAGGTTAAACCTATACTGACTGGATGGTCATTCAAATAATTTTACGAGCATGAAAAAAACCAAGTTTTCTCGGTGATCTTTTCTTGATGAGAAGGTTGGAAAAGAGCTTAACGATAACCCATGGTGAGATTTTTCGTAAAGTGTAGCCCCTCTGCCCAAGAAAGCATAAAAGTATGTAGAGGGGAATGGTCTTGGCTTAAATATGCCAAGGTGGTCCTTTTCATTTGATGGTCTACATAGTCCGCAAAAGGAGGTAAGCGAGACGATGTAGATGCTCTTTCCTATACTTTAACAAGTGGAAAAGGAAGCAACTGCACTCGGCAATATTTTCATTCTTTTCAGAGTCAGAAAACATATTAAAAGAAACTCTAGTATGGTCAACCGATTATGGTGGCACAGGAAGTGCCCCATGTCAAGACAGTGGATAGTGGTCCAAATGTCATCTGTGAAGTATGGACAGAGCAAGTGGCTCTTAAAAATACCAATACATGCACAGGATAAATCACGGTAGAGGCATGTGAGCAGGTGTGGCAGAGACACACAAATAGAGGTGGCTCTTAGACAAAGGTCAGGAGAGTCATGTTTGAATTGTAGTGGACGGACTTCACTACATGTGATGTGAGTGCAAGTCTGGAGGCAGTTATATGCCAAATGCATGCAAAGGAAATGATCCGTTCTCCGGACAATGGTCCGGTGATCTGCATGAGGTGCGGTGGACAAAGTAGACAACTTATATGTTAAAATAAAAATGATTTTCCTTACAAGCAGTGGCCTGAGAAACCACATGAGTAGCGATAGGAAAGAATGATGCAAGTACAGGTCTGCAGACACTTCCATCACCATGCTGTGGCTCATAAATTGAGGTAACTTCCAGGAAGCGGTCCCAAAATTTGTTTGTTAAACATGAGACAATGGTCTCATAAGGATATAGAGGACGGAATTCTGAAACCAATGGCGCCAACGATGTCTCAAACGAACTCCATATGGTTCTGTTGTGTCGAACGAGAGAAATTAGGTCAAATAGGGCCTATATGAGGGTGGGGACCACTTTCTGAAGTGTCATTGTCACTATTCACTATAGAGTTGGAGAGGTGGGCCCTAGATTTTCATTTGCTGATTTCTCTTGTTCCAACTGACTATTTTGAGTTCCGTGACTTACAGGTAAGTGCTCTTTCCAAATGTCTTCTTTTTGGTGGTTTACATTCTACATTTGGTCACCCGGAGGTGCTCCATGAGCATGCTAGGGTTTCATGGAGCCAAGTCACACCTTTCGAGGGAAAAAGAGTGACCTGGTCACACCTGTGGGGCATTTTTGAGCAGCCTGGTTGCTCATTTTTCCCAAACAAGTGCGACTTGGACTCTAGGTGACATGTTTTGATGAGAGCAGTGGCTGACATCTATGTTTTGCTTGTGCAGGATGACTGAGATTAAGTGGTAGAAGAGAGACTGTAAAGACCTCTAGGAGGTGTCATTGCAGGACAGGAATGTCCATGATACACTAGCCCATTGTGGTTTACTGAAGTTCATGAGGATACCCCTTATGAAGAACTTACATTTGTTGCTGCAAATGCTGGTGAGCTTTTGGGATATTGAGGAGGAGGCCTTCCTCTTCTGGGGCCAGTGTATTGATATCACATTGCCGGATGTGTACTTCCTAATAGGGCTCCCTATGTTGGGGGTTGTTGGTGACTTAGCACTAGTGCTATCTCATGGGGAGACATTGGAGGAGCTATGTGATAGGAAATTTTATGCTACTTCATATGTCCGTGGCTCCCACATATTGATGTGTGATATTGAGAACCTATCAACCCGGGCGGTGGTGACATTACTGCTGCGTATCTTAGGTTTTATGGGGAGCCACAAGATATTTGGAGGGTAGCTTCAGTTTGTAGAGCATGCTATGGGGGGAACATACTATGGGTGGGCCCAAATGTATCTTCAAGCTATTTGGTGTCAGCTAAAAAATGAGAAGACTTCTGGGGTAGGATTTGTTTTTGGTTCCTTTCTATGTGCTTTCTTTTTTGAGAAAGTACCTGCTCTGCATCCACACCGGGCTATGCGGGATAGTGGTCTACAAGAGCTGCAGATGCACAAGTGGTGCCAGATGATGGTACAAGAGGGTGGTGGTAGAGTGGGATGCTTTTTCACTAAGGATTTGTTAGAGCAGTCACGTCAGCTTCTAGTGGTCATTGAGGAGTACCTGTATGTGGGTATGAATTATCATGGGGACCCCGAGATGCCCTAACCTGCAGGCTAGGCATGAGGACCAGCTGGTATGTATGTGTGATGTTTTTATGTTCATATTTATACATAGTGTAGTTGAGCTAGTTGATTGTTGTATGTTTATATGTGTAGAGTGATGGTGTCCTTGTTTGTGTATGCAGATATTGGTCCCCTCCCACTGCCCAGGTATCAGAGGCGAGTGGTTGCTATGGTGCCTGCGGCAGTTCTTGTGAAAGGTGGATGGTGTTGGTCATCTGGGCAGACCCAGGTTTACTATAATGAACCAACAACACCCCTACCTTGCTGGCCCTTTCGGCGACAGACCACAAAGCGGCCTGAAGTCTCACCCGAAGTGATCCTAATGGGTTGGCCAAGGACTCAAGTGTGTCGACCAGGTTCTATATGGCATCCTGTGTGCATCTCGTAGCTCTTATTAGCTCACGAGACCACTCTTTCCTCTCTACTATGCGCAATTTCCTCTTACTCGCAATGACTCTACTCCTTATCGCATCGCCGCGCCCCGGGAAACACGTATCTCTGTCCTCCACTCGATCCTTAATCGCAGCGCACCACAACTCCTCTAATGGTGCGATATCGCCTTCCTGCGATATCCTACCATTGTGAATCAGCGCACCTAGCGCTACTTGTGTTCAATTCATAGGACTCGATACACAAGGGTGTTTTATATTACGACTCTTGACTGTCTTAGGTGAAACTTAGACAAACTCTTATACAAAATACTTGAAGAATTCAACTTGCATTTATCCTTGCAATATGTTGTGAATTGAATAACATACACATACATTTACTGTAAGCAAAGTTCATGTAATGAATGACAGATATAAAAAAGTAAATACAATCACATGAATCAAACACATAACACTCTGATTTTACGTGGTTCACTTCTAGGGTGGAAGTTACATCCACAGAACTATGCTTCTATATTATAACTTGAGAGAGGTACACAGTTCTGCTGCACCGCATATACAGCTAGAGATCTTCTGGGTAACTCCGTACTCTGCCTGGAGCCCTTCTCTCCTAGATCTCTTCTCTATCCCTATATTGCCTTCTTACAATATGCTCTCACTCTCTCTCTCTCTCTCTGTCAATCCCTGCGGATTGTTACATACACCTTCAAGGAGCTAGCTACTGGTTACAGTAAGATAACTACTACTGATAAAAGAACTAGAGCTCAAATCTATTACAATACAAGGTAACTGTGAGCTGACAGACCCAATGGCTAATCTAGCTAACCTTTTTCAATACAAAATATATCCCTTTATAGGCAACCCGAAGGTCTCACCATTACAACACTGTGGGCCTGTCCCAATAGTAACCCAAACCCTAACTAGTGACAGTCGGCATATCTGTACTTGGGGTAGCCGCTTTCCATCACACCACTACCCTCTGCAGTCTTCCATGCTTCCCGGCGCTGACCATGGGTACTATGAACCGCTTCCCATTCTTATGTCCTTCGTGTTCAATACCTCGGCCTCATTGCTCCTTTTCCTTTATGAGGGTAGTTGAGCCCTCCTATATTCGTCACTTCCTTCAATGTAGTGGTTGAGCTCTCTCTTCTCAGCCGCTTAGGTACTGTCATCTTCCTTGACTTCTCTGTTCCAATAGTCACAGTTTTCGGCTCTGCTCTACGGCTAGAAACATGCTATGGCATCGTAACTTCACCTTATCTGTTCATCTTCACCAAACTGTCTATCCGCCAAAATGGCAGCTTTTCCTGTAGCTGCGGGAATCTGCTCCAATAGTCCCCTAACACTTACTTGTGGCTCATCCCCGAGCCACTACCAATAGGCTTCTCCTACTATAGCTTCTCCTTGGCTTCCTGCGAAGTGCGTTGAAGCTTGTCCCAAAGTCCTGCGACTTCGTTCTCCATAGCTGTGACACGCTCCTGTGCCGAGTCAAGCATAGCTTGACTAATACCTGAGTCTTCTGCTACATCAATTTCATTTCTGGTGGCAGTGAACTCCCCCACTTTTTTCTCAACTGCATCGACTAGCTCTGTGATTTGTTCCTGATATGGTTGAAGCAGGTCATTGATGTGTATCTCCTTTGCTCTCAACCACTGCGCTTCCTACTGGATGTTGGGACGCATACTCCATGATTGGGTAACCTCGCGGTTAAGCAGAAAGTTTGTAAGCGGAAATATGGGTCAAAATAGTCTTAGGGGTGTCGGGGAAAGTTAAAACTACTTTTGTCTGTAATAAACCCTTGGTTGAAATCCAGGCTTTAGGGTTCTGGGTGCCCATGGTTTAAGACCATGGTTTTGTAAAATCGCGCAGTATAAATAAGTGCTTGTGCAAAGATGATAGGTTAGGTTTTTTTGATGTAAAGAAAGGTTAAGACGAAGCTAAGGCTGATATTGTAAGGAAAGGTTAAGTCCCAGCTGTGTGCATGGACGACCTCTGCAACTGTGTGCACAGAGGGATTTTGTAAGGAAGATTGAGGAAAGACCTCCAGCTGAGTGCGCAGGGGCCTGCTGCTGTGTGCGCAACTTTTAAGGATTGAAGGGATTTGCAGCTGAGTGTGCATATCAAACTGTGGATTTTGTAGCAAGTTGAATAGACCGCAGTTTGTGGACGTAACCCCTACACTGGGGGTGAACCACGTTATATCCGGTGTTGTGGTTTCTTGTGCTGTTATGTTTCTGTTGTCTTTTATGCATTAATAACTGTATACATCTGATAAGTTAATATCGCTGTTAATATTTAGCTTCGCTGTGAATTCCCTGTAGTGGGTTGAGCAAGTAACGACTATTTATTTATCTACGAAGTTGTGTGTGAATGAATGGTAAAGCTTTATAGTATTGATTAATAATATTGTTAAAGGCTAAGGTACAGTAATCCCCCTCTCGGCTTGCAGAAACCTGATTCTGTGGCACCCCATAGCTGTTTCGGGTGAGACTGCAACCTGCACGCAGGTTGTTGCCGAAAGGGCCAACACTGTGGGTCTTTTTGTTGGTGCGACACTAAAGGTTTCAACCCGGGTCTGCCCTATTGCCCAACAAATTGGTTCCGTTGCCGGTTGAACTCGGTACCTGCTCAAGAGGGGTTTACATTGTACCTCACGGGCTATGTTCTGACGGCCCTTGGTGAGGGAAATCAGTGCTTGATTTGCTGAGGTCGGTCTGAAAGCTGCGCCGCAAGAGAACGTGAATTTTTACAAAGGTATGTTTTTGTGATGCTTATGAAATTTTCTTTGGTAGTATCCACATAGCGTTGCACCAGTGGTTGTCTAGGTTAACAGTAAGCAGGACGAACTTCCAAGCTCGAGGGGTTCCCGCGTGGAAGCTTCAACGAAGCCGAACGACAGTTTTCTAAAGGTCCCCGCGGTAATTTTTTCAATTTATTAAGCTTAAGGATTAAAATAATATTGGCCGAAAAATATATATTGCTGTTCGAATCGAACTATTAGTTAGTCGTGATAACATATGTTTGCAAGTGACATTCCTTTCGACGAGCAAAGTGGGTTGCTGCGAAATGGGAAAAGGTATAAGAGAGGTTTTGAACCCTCTCCCTTGGGTCCGGCTACCGCGTCCACTCCTGTAAACCCTGACGCATCAGAGTCTGAAGAAAACCCTCCGGTCACACCACACCGCCGCTCCGCTACCCCTGACATTCCATCACAGTCTGAGAGTCATTCAGGCCCGAGCATTCCGGCCACAGGCCAGCCTGCCCCCCTCCCAATCCCTCCAGAAACTCGATGGCCCACCTCATTGACGACATTAAACTCCCCCATTTTAAAGGCACGGGATCAGAGGACCCCGAACAATTCTGGTTTCTCTGCGAAGCCGTATGTAACGCGAAGAAAATTACAAATCCAGATGTGCGAGCTGCGCAGCTCATTACTTCCTTTCGAGACCGGGCTCTGACATGGTTCATGAAATTCTCCAGCACTCAGAGCCCTACTTTAGGTGAGATCAAGGCAGCTATAATCAAATAATTTAAGAAGCCTAAATTGGAGTCGCAGAGCATCACGGAACTCAAGGAAATTCAACAGCGACGTGGCAAATCAGTGTGGGACTTTGATCAGAGATTCAAAGTTCTCCTGGACCAAGTGAGCTTTACTATTAGTCCTACGCAGCACAAGGAATGGTTTATTGCAGCACTGTTACCACATATCAGAACCCCACTTATGCAATAGAAGGTTGCCGACCAACAAGAGGCCCTGGAAATCGCAATGAAATTGGAAACTGCCCCTATCGGAGAGGACTCTGGCATTGCTCAAATCCAAGCGTAGCTAGCTATGATGGCCCTAGAACTTCGTGAGATGAAAAAGGGAAAACCTGATCGCGAAGAGATTTGGTGTACGCAATGTCAGACCGAAGATCACGACAAGGAACGATGTCCTTTGGTAAACAAGTACTTGCAAATAGGTGCGCCGAACCCCTTTCCACCACAGGTTCTCTATTGTGAGCTCTGCAGAATGACAGGTCAGCACCGACCTAAGAACTGTTATCTGCTGCAAAGGTATGGATAGGGAACTAAGAATTCCTACTGTAAGTTTTGTAAATCTGTAGGTCATAATGAGGACGAGTGTCGCACCTATGATGCTTACCGGGTGCACACGGAAGGTCCAAGTAATGATAGTTATGGTTACCAGGGGGGTGCCTCGGGACGAGGTACTTCTGGAGGCCGTGGTGGCATGGCCGAATGAGGCCAAAACCCATTCGTGTGTTACAATTGTAACCAAGCTGGGTATTTGGCTCGCGACTGTCGGAACCCCACTACGACATGCCGGTATTGACGCGCAGTGGATCATGTGATTGAGCAGTGCCCCCAGTTGATAGCTAAGATTCAGGCACGACAGACCACTCCTAATCAGAACCTTAAGATGATTTCTATTGAGCCCCGCCCTGCTGCAGCCATTAATGTCGTTACAAGAAGTGGACTTACGACACACATTCAACATACGCCAAACCGACCTGCCGAAGCCCTAGTTCGGAAGGCCCCTGAGAAAGTCCCTGCATTTGATATCCTCAGAGAGAAAGAGACATTCCTGGAAGCCAAGAAAGACTTTGCTGGCCCTAGCCCACCCAGTGCACCTGCGCAGCCTCAGTCGTCGCCCTGCGAAGCTTCAATGGATAAAGTAAGTATATTGTCTACCTTTTTACAAAATTGCCTTAAACTTTTAAGAAATCAAGATGCTCTGAATGAGCTGCAGAACATCATTGCTTCCTGCGAGTCTCTGCAAAGCTGTGGTTGGGACAAAACTGTTCATCGAGTCAGCAGGATCGGCAGGGAAATGTGATTGAATTCTAAGATAGGAGCATATGATATGACCGATGTTATTCTGGACTTAGGGTCCGATGTAAATGTGTTAACCAAACAAACCTGGGAACAAATGGGGAAACCTACCCTTGCCTGGTCTCCTATACAGTTGAGGCTAGCTAACCAGCAAAATATTATACCTTTAGGAAGATTCCTGGATCTCCAAATAGATATTGACGAGGTTAGCACCTTCGTGGACTTCGAAGTAATTGAGATCATTGATGATAGCAACCCTTACCCGGCCCTGCTAGGGATTGAATGGGCAATGGAAAATGCCGCAGTCATCAACCTAAAGAAGAGACAGATGGTCTTTGAAGGGAAAGACTTCAAGGTCATCCTGCCCCTGGATCCTTCACAAGGGGCACGGTACACAGAACCTCTCCGACAGAAGGATCAAGCGGATGTGGAACCCATCTCTACTATGACTACGCAGGAAGAAGGATATGAGGATCCTCTGGCCGCGGGATGGGAGTCCGGTAGCTCCTGTATGATGGACTCTGACGATGACTTAGAAAACTGGCCACACCGATTATCTGAGAACCATAGGGGCCGCAATGATTGCCCTACCAAATCTCTCAGATGGATCAACTCACAACTCAGAACTATACCTGTATATGATGGTTCGACAGATCCTGCATCGTTTATTGTTCAATTCTCGGATCAGATACCTAACCCACAGAAAATGGAGGCCCTAGAATCTACATTCAGAGCCACAGCAGTCAGATGGTGGACGATCCATAAGAAGCAGATCCCTACCTGGGAAGCCTGTCAGAAGCTCCTTCGCCTGAGATTCTCGGACCAGTCGGTAAAGACGCAAAGCAAGTTTGAGGGAAAAACTTGCCCTCAGGGTCACTTAAGCAAATTCTACGAGACATGGAAGTATGTACCTCAGCATGAGTGGGTACATAGATTTGTGCACACGCTGGGACCAATAGCGAAGAATTGGTACGCGGAGTCCGAACTTCACCAAGATACTGTAAGTTGGGACTGTCTTGCTCATAGCTTTATCAATACTTTCTCTACTAATGATGTCTGTCCAGCCCTAGATGCAGCTATCAGGATCATCCATACTAAGGTATTTAACGAACCAGCAGTGACAGAAAACCGCCCCGACTAGGCCACCCAAGAAGCCCTCGTAGTCGAATTTTATAACTTCACAGTCGACGAGGAGGAGGACCCGCACTGTCTCGATATCCCTAAGTCAGAAGGATACTGCGACGTGCATGGAACGGTAGTCGAAGTTCCTGAATTAACGTAGCCCTTGAAGACGCGCACAGTTAATATTGGTTCCGATGAACAGCCTAAGCTTGCTACCATTGGCGATTATTGGGATGATGAGATGGTAAGAAAGGTAACTCAACTTCTCCATGAATACCAAGATCTTTTTTCGACAAAGTTCTCTGAAATGAAAGGTATCCTGGGTGATATCGGTGTAATGAAGATCCCGCTGAAGCCTGATGCGAAGCCTGTGAAGTAGCGCCCTTATAGATTGAATCCAAATACAAGGAAAAGGTTAAATTAGAGTTGGATAAGATGTTGGCTACCAGAATAATCGAACCTGTTGAAGAATCTGAGTGGGTCAGCCCTATGGTCGTTCAGGAGAAGAAGACTAAGGGTGAAATCCAAATCTGTGTCGATCTAAGGAAACTCAATGATACCTGTCTACACGACCCTTTTCCCACTCCCTTTACAGATGAAGTGCTCGACAATGTCGGAGGCCAAGAAGTATACTCTTTTACAGATGGCTTTTCTGGCTACCATCAGATCCGAATTGCTGCAGAAGACCGACATAAGACAACCTTTGCTACCGAAATGGGATCCTTCCAATATACTGTCATGCCTTTCGGGTTGAAAAATGCACCTGCCATATTTTCTCAAGTGGTCATCTCCATGATTGGGTAACCCCGCGGTTAAGCAGAAAGTTTGTAAGCGGAAATATGGGTCAAAACAGTCTTAGGGGTGTCAGGGGAAGTTAAAACTACTTTTGTTTGTAATAAACCCTTGGTTGAAATCTAGGGTTTAGGGTTCTGGGTGCCCATGGTTTAAGACCATGGTTTTGTAAAATCGCGCAGTATAAATAAGCGCTTGTGCAAAGATGATAGGTTAGATTTTTTTGATGTAAAGAAAGGTTAAGATGAAGCTAAGGCTGATATTGTAAGGAAAGGTTATGTCCCAGCTGTGTACGTGGACGACCTCTGCAGCTGTGTGCATAGAGGGATTTTGTAAGGAAGATTGAGGAAAGACCTGCAGCTGAGTGCACAGGGGCCTGCTGCTGTGTGCGTGGCTTTTAAGGATTGAAGGGATCTGCAGCTGAGTGTGCAAATCAAACTATGGATTTTGTAGCAAGTTGAATAGACCGCAGTTTGTGGATGTAACCCCTACACTGGGAGTGAACCACGTTATATCCGGTGTTGTGGTTTCTTGTGCTGTTATGTTTCTGTTGTCTTTTATGCATTAATAACTGTATACATCTGATAAGTTAAGATCGCTGTTAATATTTAGCTTCGCTGTGAATTCCCTATAGTGGGTTGAGCAAGTAACGACTGTTTATTTATCTGCGAAGTTGTGTTTGAATGAATGGTAAAGTTTTATAGTATTGATTAATAATATTGTTAAAGGCTAAGGTACAGTAATCCCCCTCTCGGCTTGCAGAAACCTGATTATGCGGCACCCCATAGCTGTTTTGGGTGAGACTGCAACCTGCGCGCAGGTTGTTGTCGAAAGGGCCAACACTGTGGGTCTTTTTGTTGGTGTGACACTAAAGGTTTCAACCCGGGTCTGCCCTATTTCCCAACACTGCAAGAGGTTCATCTCCGTCATCTTTCTCATCTTCTGAAGAGCTGCTAAGCTCTTGATTTCTTCCTTCATTGCTGCTATGGTATTCTCTATCTTCTTAATACTTTGTTGGATTTCTACTTTCTCGGGAGGCTCATCTAACTCCAACCATGTGTTCGTCGCATCAGCTAGCACCAACATTGCATCGTCTATGCGATATTTCATCTCCACGGAGGTGAGTCAGAAGGCCTCTACTCTAGCTTCCTTGTCTGCCTGGGGGGTGCCCGGTGGTCTAGCCTCAAGCTTAGAAATCTGTGCTTTGTGGTCTTCCTCCATCTTGGCCTATATTTCTTCCATGCTGGTTAGTTTTTCCTCCAGAGCCTTTGCTCTATCTGCAACTCGTTTTACCTTCTGCGGGATAGGCAAGGAGAACTCAATATTACATTGGAGTAAATCCAATGCGATGCTCTGTAAGACTTGAGAGAGATCCTGTTCTCTTTCTTCATATGTTCTTAATTCTTCTGCCTTTTTCTGATAGCTGGTGGTGAGTGCTGCATTCTGTTGTTTCAGTTGTGTATTATGTTTATAAGTGGCGAGCTCTCTACCTCTAAGCTCTGCGCTTAGCTGCTGCTGGATCATCTGTAACTGATCAATGTGGAACTCTGCGAGGTTAACCTCGATAGGTTGCCTAATCTGCATTGGTACATCCTTCATTGACGCAGGGAATCGGATGCTCCCTAGTGGTATCAAAACTATATTGATGCAATCTGTTGCGAAGATTTCCTCACGGGAAATCGACTATGTTGAAATTTCTCCTGCGGTCACCTTTACTGGCGGGACCTGTATCATGGCAGTCTTCTCAGTAATTGCTTTTAAGTCCAGAAGCTACTTTTCTACCATGCTCTGTATCTTTTCCTATGATGTCTGCATCGCCTCAAATGAGTCCTTCAATGTGTCATGCATTCTTGTGGCAATGAGTTCATAATCATCTTCTGTCAGTGCAATCTTCGAAGGTGGTTTTGTGGCTTTGTGCTTTTTCTTCTTTTGTGCCTCTAGTATCTCTTCTTCTCCACCTTTCGTCGTCTATGACTCTGGTGTCCCTTGTTCTCCATCCTTCATCGTATGTGTCTCTGGTGGCACTTGTGGTGGATCTTTCCTCTTTTGTCTTGGTAGTGGCACTTGTGCTGCATCTTGCATCTGGGTCTCCACTTTATCTTTTCCTTTGTCCGATGGGTCTGTTTGTGCAGTACCTGATGGTAGGGGTGTGGTATCTTCTAACGCTTGCTTCCAGTCATTATTAAAGTCCTTGATGATGCCCTCGATATCCTTCACTATCATCCTGAACCAACCATTATCCCAATCGTCCCTTTTAGTCCTTTTTGGCCTCAGGTAAATTCTATGGCGGTCCACCATAAAATCAAGCCGATCATCATATATGTCCATGATCTCCTTATTGATCCATGGTGTTTCTTCAATGACATTCCTCAGTAGCCTATATTACTCATAGAATACTATCACATTGACATTTTTCTTGGTGGGGCTTTTAGTCTCCCATAAGTTTGTGTAGCACGTACCTTTGGGCTCTCCACTCGCTAGCTATCGAAATTGGGTATGGGGTGGCTCCTTCCATCTGACAAATGCATAGAGTATTAGCAACCATGAGAAATGGAATGGGTGGGTTGCCTCATCCTGAGCTTGCAAACAATCTTGCTAAAAACATATTTAACAAAAATAAAGACCAATTGAATTGTTCCCCCTCTACAACTTGTATGGCCAGGTTAATTACTGATCTTGTAACTTCCTTGGGGCGAACCTTGGTTAACAGTCTGCCTGCAAGTAGACTAGCGGTAAATTTGAGTGTATTGTCTGTTAAGCTTGCAATGTCATAAGCTTGACCTCCTCACTATAGTTTATACTTGGCGACTAGGGCTGGTGATAGCTTGGAATCCTTCGTCCTTCCTGTTATATTTGTCTCCGGGTCTTGACCAGTCTTGGATAGCCCGGTGATACGGTGTATTAGGTCAATGTTTAGGTTGAACTTGTGACCAAGCCAGAGGTAACCCCCATGTATGCATGAAAGTAGGATGTGCACCACGGCATTAACCTCTGCGCCTCGTCCAAAATGTGGTATTCTCAATAGATTGAGCAGGCCTGAGCGCTCAAGAATCTGGACATGTGCCATGGGAACATATTCATCTGCACCTGTCCTTGGGTTCTTATGAATCATAAGATAATGGTCTGGCTTGAACTGAGGGTATGTCTTACTATCGCCTAGGTTATAATATACAAATTTAGCAACAGCGGCATATCCTAATAGGTCTCCATCCTCCTTTACTCGAGAATCAATCTATGGTATAGGAACAGGAAACTTACCACTCTTGGGAATTTTTACCTCTGGTGCATCGTCAACTTGTGGCATGATGTAGTATGTTGCATTATGAACTTCTTCCTCCATCTCCGAACTAGATTCTTCTGTTATGTGAGTTTGGATCCTCATCCTTGGCATCTGTCTGGTTTGTGATGAACTTGGCGTGGTCATAGCAGCTATAAGGCTTCCATGCTCGAATCTTTCCAAAATCACTTCTAGAGGTTCGTCCTCGGACAGAACCCACTTAGTGTAATACTTAGGATTGGCAATGGCTACAATCTATGGAAATCACAGCACTCTGTAACAAACTTAGCTTTGGGCAGGGGAAAACTTAATAATGCACTCTATAGCTCTTGGCTCTTTACAAAAGTAACCTTCCTGAATGAATAATTTCTTCTTTTATACTGTAGGCGATAATCCCGGACGCAATGGTCATCTAGAATGAACCCGTTGGTCGTATTAATTGCTTGGACGAGACCACACCCATCATCTCGATCCTCAATAAATGTTGAAATCCAATCAATTTCCCTCGAAGTGTGTGTATGCAGGCGCCAGTCTCATCGAAGATTTGCCAAATCTGGATAATTGATTATGCTGCTGCCCAAATCTATGGTAAGCTATACCAGTCATTTCCTCATTAACTCCCTGTTAGAAGGTGACTTGAATAGCCCTCTTTCTCATTACAAAAACTGGGTATGTGGCACGGAGAAACATCACGCTACTGCGATGCCACACCACATCACTTGCTCAACACTAACTTAAGCATTTTTTTTTGTTTTTTTTATTATAAATGAACCGTCCTTATGTGATTCCTTATACTTAGAATACCTGCCAGTGTAGACTAATTCTCGGTGCGATGCCTCCTTTCAACTACACTGGACATCTGCACCGTTTCACTTCTGAGTTAGGGCTGATAGGTGGAGTGGCTGTCACTATAAATATTAAGCCTACTACCATTGATCATCATGGGAAGAAGCTCCCCATTTAGTTTGCTGAGATAAACGGCTCCTCCCTCTATAACTTGTTGTATCTGATATGGCCCCAACCAATGCATCTTGAACTTCCCTGGAAACTTAATAAATTTACTGTCATAGAGGAGTACTAGGTCTCTGATCTGAAGAGTCTTACTCTTAATGTGCCTGTCATGCCAAGCTTTTTCTCATGCCTTCTGCACTTTCTGATGGAATCCGGCAATGAATCTATCTTCCTCTAAGGCAAGCAGTTGTGCTAACCTTTCCTGCACCGTGTCTGTATCAGTCATTCTAGTGATCTGAGCAATTCTTAAACTGGGAAGGATATACTCCATAGGCATAATAGCCTCCTGTCCATACACCAAGCTGAAAGGTGTGTGTCCTGTAAGTTTCTTGCATGTAGTCCTATACGCCCATAATACAGCGTTAACCCTGAGGTCACAATCATTCCTTTGGCTATTGCATATCTTAGTATGAGCATTTTCTAAAATCTTGTTAAAGGCCTCCATCGTACCATTAGCTTGCGGGTGGTAGGGGGTGCTCTTATGGTGCTATGTCTGGAATTCTTCCATCAAGGCCTCAATGGTGCGATTCAAGAAGTGTGTGCCTTGGTCGCTCATCAAAATTACTGGGCATCCAAATCTAGTGAAGATGTTTTCAAAAATGAACTGTGCAGCTGTAGCAGCATCACAATTTCTTACTGCTTTTACCTCTGCCCACCTGGTGAGTTACTCTGTTCCCATGATGATATATCTCGCACCATTTCGTTTTCCCAGTGGGTTGATAGGACCCACAAAGTCTATAGCCCACTTGTCAAATGCGCGCAATGTAATCTACAGTCGCAGTGGCATTTCATCTCGTCGTGAAGGTTTTCCTACCCTCTGGCAGATATCGCAGCATCTACAAAAGTCCTTAGTGTCTTTGTGTAATGTGGGCCACCATAATCCTGCGGTCAGGATTTTCTGTGCAGTCGGCTTTCCTACAAAATGACCTCTTGCGGTTCCTGAATGTGCTTCTCTGATAATAGCCTCTTTTTCATGTGGCATCACACATCTGTGCAGGACTTTATCTGGACCTAACTTATATAACTGTCCTGCGATCAGGGTGAAGTCTGCTGCTTTAACAACCAACTGCCTCTTTTGATGCTTGGTAAACTCCTCAGGTGCCCTTCCTGTAGTGAGAAAGTGAATGATATCAACATAGTATTCATCTATGATCTGAATAGAGAACAATTGCGCATCTGGAAAATTGTCCTCTAGATTACTTGGCTCTTCTCCTGAGTCTATTCGTGACAGATGATCAGGTCTAGCATTCAATCTTCCTGGTTTGAAAATGATTTCAAAATCATACTCCTGAAAGAGGAGTAACCATTTGCAGATTCTTCCCCCTAACACTGGCTTATTGACCAGATACTTCAATGCGGAATGGTCAGTAAACATCTTGAACGAGACACCCAACAAGTAGCGCCTGAAATTTTGTAGCCTGTACACCATAGCTAAGCCTTCTCTTTTTGTCGTGGTGTAGTTCTTTTCTACTGTCGACAGCTTTCTGCTGGAGTATGCGATAGGATGATCGATACCTCCTTCTCCTGGTTGCATTAAAACAACCCCTAGTGTGATGCCAGATGCATCCAACATGTACATGAAATGGCTTAGTCCAGTCTGGGAATACTAAGATGGGTGCTATAGCCATCTTCTCTTTAAGTGTGTTTAGACTCTGCTGGAATTCCTCATTCCATAGGAATTTTACATCTTTCTTTAACAATTTTTCCATCGGTGCTGTAGTCTTTGCATATCCCTTGATGAATTTTCTGTAGTACCCGGTATGACCAAGTACTGTTCTCAATTGTTTGACTGAGTTGGGTGCTGTAAGATTTACAATGATGGAAATCTTTGCGGGATCTACCATCAATCCTTGCCTGCAAACAATGTGACCCAACAAAATACCAAATGGCGCACAGAATATACATTTTTTCAATTTCAGAGAAATATGGTACTGCCTACATTTCTCTAACATCAGTCTTAATTCTCCTATGTGCTTATCAATTAATCCAAATACAGTCCAGTCATCAAATTAAACTTCTAGGAATTTATGGATGTATTCTTTAAATACAGTAACTAGTACTCTAGAAAAGATAGCTGGTGCATTCTTAAGACCAAAGGGCATTACCGTATACTGGAATGAGCCCCATTCTATTGCAAACGTGGTCTTGTGTTGATCTTCTGAGTGGATTCTAATCTGGTGATAGCCTGAAAAGACATCAGTGAAGGAGTAGACCTCCTGTCCTCCCACATTGTCTAGTACTTCATCAGTGAAAGGTGTCGGGAATGGATCATGAAGTGATGCGTCGTTGAGTTTATGTAAGTCGACACAGATCCTGATATCTCTTTTGGTTTTCTTCTCTTGCATGACCATGGGACTAACCCATTCGCTCTCTTCTATGGCCTCAATGATTCCTGCTGCTAGCATCTTATCGATCTCATCCTTACTTTTTCTTTGTAGCGTGGATTTAATCTATATGGACGCTGCTTGACTGGTCTAGCATCCTCTTTCAATGGTATCCTCATTACTCCCAGGTCTCCGACTATTCCCTTCATCTCTATGAACTTGGTGGGAAATAGGTCCTGATAGTCATGTAACAAGTCTGCAATCTGTCCAACTGTTTCATCGGTCCAATAGTCTCCAATAGAGGCAAACTTTGGTTCTGTGTCTGTGCCAATATTGATCTTTTTAATCTTGATCAGCTCTGTAATTGCTGGAATCTGCAGCTTCGGTCCATCAACGTCGCGAGTCCCTTCTGACTCTGGAATGTTGATGTTGTG
Source organism: Pseudotsuga menziesii (assembly GCA_001517045.1). Lineage (NCBI taxonomy): Eukaryota > Viridiplantae > Streptophyta > Pinopsida > Pinales > Pinaceae > Pseudotsuga > Pseudotsuga menziesii. The sequence goes on along the minus strand of LPNX010191042.1, from coordinate 363,897 downwards.
AGGATCCTCATCCTCCTCCTCTGGTTCTGATGCAAAATTGTAGCACTCAAGCACATCTTCTAACTGGATGGCCCACTCAGGTTGAGTATGTACTGATAGGGTACGACCCTCAAATATATTAACCTTTATTACCTCTAGGCCCTGATCAACACTTGGATACTCAGATTCAAAAGTGAAGGTGAGTAGAAAGCTGTCTATTAGAAGTGGCCATGTATTCGTTCCCTTGCGCAACTTAGTCTCTGTGTACCAATTCCGTGGAACTGTGTCCAAAGTGTGAATGAATTGGTGAACCCATTCATCCTCAGGAATGTCCGACCAATCTTGTTCGCATGTCTGAATATGTGACCTGGGGTCACTTTCTCCTGTGTATCTCTGCTGGATATATTCTCTATTGGTAGAGAATATTATCGCCATCAATCTCTTAAGATCATCCCATGATGAGATATTCTCTTTATGTGCATACCACCATCTTGCAGGTGTGGCTCGTACTGCAAGGTCCATAGCTGCGATCGTCTGCTCGTGAGGGATTTGTTGTTCAAACTGCATGAGAAAGTCCTGGATGTCTGTTATACCATGAAATTATGGAATCTCATTGATCTTTGTGCCAATCCATTGCAGTGACTTATTCATATACGCACATCTACGCGTTGAGACTTCGTAAAGTCTGTTCTGCCAGTTCTCTAGACCAACATCTGAATCTGATGCGCATGAGCTGTCGCATCGCCAACTAATGTTCCCTTATACGGTTGGATTGATGTAGTCACTCTGGTTCATAGTCATATGATAGAGACTGTCCATGTTACGTGCCTCTTCCTCTGCTCGAATAGGTTCGATGTATCTAGGATCCTGAAGAGGATCTAATGGTGCGATGACCTGGATCTATGAATCCTCAAAGGTCATTTGTCTTCTCTTTAAGTCGATAATAGCCATGTTACCGATCTCCCAATCAATGCCTAGCAGTGATGGATATGGTCTACTATCGCCAATAATTTATATAACTTCAAATTCCACAGAGCTGCGAACTCCGTCAATGTCAACTGGCACCTGCGATAATCGACCCAGGGGTGATACCTGCTGTTGATTAGCTAATCGCAGATGGATAGGAGATCTGACTAACTTAGGGCTACCCATCTATTCCCATGTCTACTTAGTCAGAACATTTACCTCTGATCCCAGATCTAGGATCACCTCATCCATTTCAAATTCTCCAACCTGTGCTGTGAGTCACATCTCTCTTCCTGTTCTTGTATGTCCCATAATATTATGAATAGCGTGCTGTGCACTACTCACAAAAGAAGATGGATGACACTGATCTATGATGCACTAAATTTCTCCAATAGCTTTCTCATTTCTCATGAGTTTTAAACAACTCCATAGGAAGGATTGTACACTTCCTGCCAACTCGTCTTCGTCGCAAGTGCCCGATGTGGTAGCCTATGATGTCTCATCAGGGCTAACACCACAAGATGCTTGCTGCAGTATGCCCCTAGATGGTGGTACCTGTGATCCTAATTGCATCGAGTCATCAAAGAAAGTCTTAGCTTCTTGAAATGTCTGTTTATTCTTCTTTAGGTCAAGTGGTGTTGCTTTGTTAGGAGCTTTACACACCCACTCCTGACCTGTGGTCTTTTCAGTAACCTGTGATGTCTCGTTGGTGGAAGCACCGCTGTGAGTCACTATGTTGACTCTTAGTTCTGGTTCTTTCTGCTCAGCAGCAATAAACTGGATGTTCTGGTGTACTATTGGCTTAGGTTCTGTGATCTTAGCTATCAAGGTACGAGAGTCTTCTATAGCATGATCGTAATATTTGCAATAGTTACATGTGGTGGTAGTTCTCTGACAGTCCCTAGCATAATGTCCCACAACTCCACAGTTGTAACAAGTGACTGGTCCACGACCACGGCCAAATACTTTGAATCCTCTGAATCCTCCTCCACGGCCAACATAAGCTGGATCATGCTGTGGTCCTGCTGCTGGACCCTGTGTTTCTGATTGGACTCTATACAAGTCTTGCTTGCTCCCGACCATGAGATCACTGGATCAGAAATTGTGTTCATCATGGCCTACGGACTTACAAAATAGGCAGTATAAGTTCTTAGGTGTCTGCATGTACTTCTGAAGTAGAGGGCACTGGTGAGGTAGATGTCCTCTTGTTTTGCATATTTCACACCACGGCCCGTGGGTCTGTGGCAAGGGGTTAGGAGCCCCGGTTGGTAGATATTATACAAATACTGGACAATTATCTTTAGTATGGCCTTGTGCTTTACACTTTACGCACCATATGTCTTGCACAACCTCTTTCCCTTTCTTAAGTTCATGCATCTGTATCATGAGATTAGCCAGCTGGTTTTGCAGATTTGTCATACCTATGCCAGTTTCAGCTAGAGGTGAATCCTCTAGTTTCATCTCCATCTCCAACGCATCGTCCTGCATCTAGAGTTTCTACTGCATTAATGGTAGTTTGATGTGAGGGAGCAGCACTGCAATAAACCATTCCTTATGCTACTCCGATGCAAACTCAAAACTGACTTGGTCTATAAGGGCTTTAAATTTCTGATCAAAGTCCCACACTGACTCTGTAGGTAACTGTTTGATTTCTTTGAGCTCTGTAATGTACTGTGAATCAGACTTAGGTTTCTTAAACTCTTTAATCATGGTGGTCCTGACCTGGACAAGTGTTCTGGGTACCACTGAGGTATACTTCATATACCATGTTAAGGCTCGTTCTCTCAGTGTGGTGACCAACTATACAAGTTTAGTATTATCATAATTGATTGCTTTAATGGTCCACATGGCTTCACATAGAAACCAATGCTGCTCTGGGTCCTCTACCCTTGTACCCTTAAAGATAGGTAGCTTCATATCATCCCCCATTCTATTTCTACGTGGTGGATGTTGATTTGCTGTGTTACTACCACTCGGTGGTGTTGGTGGAGGTGATGTAGCGGTAGTATGTACTGTCTGCAAGCTACTAGATGGAGTTCCTATGGGATTGTTCTGAGTCCCGATCTATTTCTGTGGGGTATAAGGGTGGTAAGGGATACCCCCTTCTATTCTTTCTGTGGTACTGTGACTCTGTTGTCTAGTATTATCTGAACTGTCTTCAAATATGGGAGAGCTGAAATCTACTTTGTATTTCTTTCCACTACGTGTACGTCCAATGTCATCAAAATCACTTTCAAACTCTCGTGACATTACTATATTTACTTATTCATCTGAAACTAGATCCATTGTTCATTTTTCATGTGATAACATCTTAATGGACAAGTTTAAATATTTTAGGTACTTACTGCGATATCCTTTGAAGAAGTACTGCTCAACCTCGCTGAAGCTTTTTCTCTGGTCAACTGTAAACTCTGTGACGAAGCCTTCTAGCACACTCACAAGCCAGAAGTATATAGTCATCATAATGGGATTATCAAGGTTCTTCATGGTCTAAATTAGCTCCAGTTTCCAGACAATGTTTTGTTTCTTCTTGAATATGTTCTGGTCAGTCAACTTTGATAGCCAGTCGTAAAGCTCGTTTCCAAAGGTCGCAAAAAATATCACGTGTAGGTTTGTAACGATATGTTTTTGTAACTAGTCCTCTGTACTCAGTCTAGGACTCTTGTTTTCTCATTCAGCAAACTCTTTCTCATTAGACACAACCCACTTGTTGAGTTCGTCTCTATTAGGATTCCAACAGAACATCAGAGCTCAATTTGTTCAGTTCCGGCAACAGAACCATTTATTGGTCATCTGGGCAGACCCGAGTATACTATAATGAACCAACAACACCCCTAGCTCACTGGCCCTTTCAGCGATAGACCACGGAGCGGCTTGAAGTCTCACCCGAAGTGATCCTAATGGGTTGGCCAAGGACTCAAGTGTCTCGAACAGGTTCTGTATGGCATCCTGTGTGCGTCTCACAGCTCTTCTTAGCACACGAGACCGCTCTTTCCTCTCTGTGATGCACAGTTTCCTCTCACTCGCAATGACTCTACTCCGTATCGCATCGCCGCACCCTGGGCAACACGTATCTCTATCCTTCGCTCGATCCTTAATCGCAGCGCACCATAGCTCCTCTGATGGTGCGATATCTCCTTCCTACGATATCCTACCGCTGCAACTCAATGCACCTAGCTCTACTTGTGTTCAATTCACAGGACTCGATACACAAGGTTGTTTTATACTGCGACTCTTAACTGTCTTAGGTGAAACTTAGACAAACTCTTATACAGAATACTTAAAGACTTCAACTTGCATTTATCCTTGCAATATGATGTGAATTGAATAACATACACATACATTTACTGTAAGCAAAGTTCATGTAATGAATGACAGATATAACAAGTAAATACAATCACATGAATCAAACACATAACACTTTGATTTTACGTGGTTCACTTCCAGGGTGGAAGTTATGTCCATAGAACTATGCTTCTATATTATAACTTGAGAGAGGTACACAGTTCTGTTGCACCGCATATGCAGCTAGAGATCTTCTGGGTAACTCCGCACTCTGCCTGGAGCCCTTCTCTCCTAGATCTCTTCTCTATCCCTATATTTCCTTCTTACAATATGCTCTCACTCTCTCTCTCTCTCTCTATCAATCCCTGCGTATTGTTACATACACCTTCAAGGAGCTAGCTACTGGTTACAGTAAGATAACTACTGCTGATAACAGAACCAGAGCTCAACTCTATTACAATACAAGGTAACTGTGAGCTGATAGACCCAATGGCTAATCTAGCTAACCTTTTTCAATACAAAATATATCCCTTTATAGGCGGCCTGAAGGTCTCGCCATTACAACACTATGGGCCTGTTCCAACAGTAACCCAAACCCTAACTAGTGACAGTCGGCATATCTGTACTTGGGGTAGCCGCTTTCTGTCACACCACTACTCTCTGCAGTCTTCCATGCTTCCCGGCATTGACCATGGGTACTATGCACCACTTCCCATTCTTTTATCCTTTGTCTTCAATACCTCGGCCTCGTTACTTATTTTCCTTTATGAGGGTAGCTGAGCCCTCTTGTCTTCACCGCTGCCTTCAATGCAGTGGTTGAGCTCTCTTTTCTCAACTGCTCAGGTACTGTCGTCTTCATTGAATTCTCTGTTCCAACAGTCATGGTTTTCGGCCTTGCTCTGCAGCTAGAAACATGCTACGGCATCGTAGCTTCACCTTATCTCTTCGTCTTCACCAAACTATCTATCCACCAAAATGGCAGCTTTTCCTGTAGCTGCGGGACTCTGGTCCAACAGATGGACTTCTGTCGCATTTGGAGTGGCTTGCTGATGGGATCTCCGATGATGGCTAGAAGCATTTAAGCAATGATGTGATTTCTTCCATTCGTAGTTTTCCTCCAGATTGGACCTCTATGATGAGGAAGATGGCTGTGGCCTATGATTACCTTCGTTGGGCATTGAGAGGCGATCTTCTAGTAGAGGATGAGTCTTCTGAGGAAGATGATGAGACTGATCCAGATGATGAGTCTGATTCATATTAGTAGCCTAGTGGGGCCACCCCTAGTGCGTTGGTGCACTTAGGAGTTTTTGCATCGCTATGTATATTCCACTGAGAAAGCATATGTGGCTTCTCATTTTGTACTGGACATATTTTGGACATGTGACTTATCTATATATATATATATATATATATATATATATATATATATTTGATGCACGTGGATGCACTTTTTATGGTTTTATATGTGAGTCCCTTTATGATGATGTGAAATGAAATGCCTAGATGATGTATTGTTACACTTGTGTGTGTATTTTTAGATATGATTATGCATGATGTTATGGTTGTATGTTTCCTATATGCGATTATGAATGTGCTAGTTTATAATGTCATTAGCCATTTGATCTGATACACTATTGAGGTTTCTGGGAACATGTGTGAATGTAATGGACTCAAATGTTCTAACCATTTGTTTAGTGTGTAGGAATTTTCTAAAGAGGTAGGGATCACGTACCCGATAGTAGTTGCTCAACTGAGAAACAAGCAGCTGGGAGTCTAAGAAGACATCGATATGGTGAACACCTAAATGGAGAGCAGCAACCAAGATGCCACTGACACCATCGTACTCAACCTGGTTGTTGGTCACATTTCCCACACATATTCTGTCGATATGGATCAACTCGTGTGACAGGGAGTTGATGACCCATGTAGCTGAGGCAAGGTTCGGAGACCATCTGCTCACTCCATCAACAAATCCAATGTACTAGTCTGAGGTAGGATCCATCTAGAGCAATGAGGGGAAACGATACATAAGACTCACTTTTGAAAAATGTGTAAAAAAAAAGGAGAATACTATATTACAAGCTGCACTATCATCACTCAAAGGGGTGACATTAGAGGGAAATTCGTTTGGAATTTCAGTGGATCAGCGGTCATTCCTTTATGTGACATGATGAACCCTAGGAGATAGCCCATTGGGACACAGAAAACACACTTGAAAGGGTTCAAGTGGATTTCTTACTTGCGACATCATAGGAAGACTTGCCGTAAGTCGTCTATGTGCTGTGCTTGCTTCTGTGACTGCACAATAAAGTTGTCAAGACAAACCAACATGATGTGAATGAGGTCATAGAAACAGTGTGTCATGGCATACTAGAAGGTTGCTCCAGTTTTTTTTAGGCCAAAGGGCATGACCCGATATGCCAATGTGCCTCACGGGGTTGTGAATGTAGTCTTGTAATTATCTTGTTTCTGGATCTGGATTTGGTTATATCCAAAAAACCCATCCATGAAGGAAAAGACCTCATGTCCGGCACATGCATCAATAATCTGGTCGATGAAGGGTGTTGGGAAGTTGTCTTTGGGACATGCCCCATTGAGATCATGAAAGTCTGTGCAAACATGGATGGTACCCTATTTTTTATTCATAGGAATAGGATTAGAAACCCAAGTGGTGTAGGAAATGGGGTATATGAGGCCAGCTGTGCACAACTTCTCTTTCTTAGATTTGACCGCGGCCACTTTGGAAGGATGGATAGGCCGTTGATTTTGGCGTATGGGGGCCATATTGGGCCATGTGTCGATGTGGTGTTCCACGATGTATGGATCCAAGCTAGGCATTTCAATGTAAGACCAGGAAAATATGTCACGGAATTCTTGGAAGAGAGCTTTATAGGCAATGACTTCTTTCAGGGAGCAAGATGCTCCCAGCATGATTTCTTCAACAACCTTGGGATTGGTTGAGATGTTGATTTTGATGGTTGGCGAGATGTCAGACATGTTCCCTTCTTCGAAGGTGTCTAGTGTCGGGATGGGGTTCTTGAACCAGTTCGCTTTCCCATGAATGAAATCTTTGGTTTCCACGAAAAACTGGTCATACTATGACACAAGTTCTTCGGGGAGGACGAACAGGAAATGGTGCATGTCATCCCATGGGTATTCTAGGGTGGTCAAGGCTTCAAGAATATCCTCATCATTGTGGAGGCAACGAAGATACTGTTAGTTTTTATCATTCAAGCTAGCATTATGTTAGGATATTTAACTGAGAGAATAACAAGTACAGTAATCAAACATAAGAGACAATGAACACAGTGTTTTTCCTCAGGGAAACCATAAATGGAGAAAACCCCACAACTTCCTCAGAGATAGAATCAACACCAAAAGTAAAACCAAAAACAGTAAGATGATTTCCTGACAGCAGTAACTTCTTTCTTCCTTGCCCCAGTGTCTTCTTCTTCCTCAGTTATGTGCTACAACTAAGTGTGAGTGAGTGTGTGCTAAATAGAGAGGATAGCTCTCTATTTATACTATTTCCTGACATGACTAAACCCTACTAGGGCTGAATTCACTAGGTGAGTCTAATAACCCTAGTGCCCCGGAACTGTGGGGCCTTTAACCCTTAGACAATAGGAGGGTTACCCACAATGACTTGACATGACTTGTTTACATTATAGATCCTCCCGATCGGAACATCGGGGCATGACATGACTCAATTACATTACAGACACATCCTAAAATAAACATCGGGGTACAATACATAAGAAATACAAGTGAATACATTCTGAAGTTACATATTCATCAACACTCCCTCCTAACTAGGAAGGTATTCTCTCGAGATAGTTTTTCAGCACAAGTCTTCTTCTCTATATCGTCTGGGTCATTGTCAAGTTCTTGTCATTAGGGGAATTTTGAGGTTTCAAATGGGCCTCATAAGAGATATAATAAAATAATGAGTTAGTCATTTTGTAGGGAAGGTTTATCTACAACTCACCTCTTGCACTTCAATTTATGTAACTATGGTTGAGTTAAATTGAAAAGATGTCTAAAAATAAAATAAGAAAAAAATATTTTTGATATGACTAGAAATATAAGTACTTTAGTACATAGATATGACTAGAAATGTAAGTACTTTAGTACATAGATGTAGTAAAAGAAAGTAGTAATAAATAAAATAAAGTAAAATACTTTAATTCTGAATTCTAAACTTAAGTTAAAGTTTATATATATAAACCTAATTTAACTAATATTTATTAAATAATTTTAAACTTATATTTGTAATTATCAATTAAAATTTAAAAAATAAATATTAAATACAATTAAAAATGGTTAATATTATTTAGTTTAATTTAACTAAAAGTTAAATCTACACAGATTTAAAATTTAAACTTTAAATTTATATCAACATTTATTTATCATAAATATATAAATTAATAAATTATTTCTTTATAACAATATTCTATTCTATTCTTTTATAACCAATATATATGATACATACGCATAAATTAAAACTTGAAAAATATTTTATAACAACTTCATAACTTATTTAATATTTTATATAAATTTAGTGCTATCACATATTCATCCTACAAAATACTCACTTATAAATGAAATTTTGAATATAAAATAAAGTTTATTATTATATAATATATAATAATATATATTATATAATATATAATATATCCTACAAAATACTCACTTATAAATGAAATTTTGAATATAAAATGAAGTTTATTATTATATAATATATAATAAATATTATAATATAATATATTATATATTATATAATATATAGTATTATATATATTATAATAATATATTATGAATTATTATATAATATATAATAATATATATTATATAATATATAATATATAAGTACGACATATTCATAATGAAGTATATAAGTTATAGAATTTTGACTTTAAGTTTTATTTTTACTTTTAATAATAAGTTTTATATTAAAATATTTATTATATTTGAAATTATTTTGAAGTATTTTATTTTATAAGTACTTAAATGTACTAAGAATATAAATAGTATATTCAAAAGTAATGTATGGTTATTTTTTCCATTATGAGTATAGTAAACTATGGGTTTACATCCACCATTTAGAAATTGACAAGTAAGTACCTTTAACTCAAGCAAATCCACCTCAACTATAATAGATGATGTCATTCTCTCGAATGTGACTGGTTCTTTTAAAGTTGATTTTGATAGAACTTTTTTTGTTTGGAGGGCCATTTTAGACCTCAAAATTCTCCTAATGCATCTTCATCTTCAAGTCATCTCCATATTCAAGTCATCTTCATCTGGATTTGGATCATCACTCGATCTGGATCATCATCACTGGATCTGGATCATCACTCGATCTAGATCATCATGGGGTCATCATCACTGGATCTCAATCATCACTCAATTCGGATCATTACTGCTGGATCTAGATCATCACTCGATTTGGATCATCTTGGAGACATCATAACTGGATTTAAATCATAGCTTGATTTGGATCATCACTGGGTCATCATCATATGTGCTATCTCATGATTCTTCTCGTCATAGGAAGTTCTACAGAGACAGCCCTTTTTCATGTTGGTTGTAGGCCTACCTCCTTGTAGGTCTTTGGTAGCCCTTATATCTGACCCTAAGTCAGAATGGCCAGCACTCACATCTAACCTTGACTCATCAGAAAGGCACAACACTTACATATAACCTTAACTCGTCAGAAAGGCGCACATTCCTACACTGAGGGTTCCTGGTAACTAACCAGGTGCCTCCATTCAGAGAATGGCAGTGGCCCTTACATCTGACCTACTCATCAGAATGGCCGGCACTCACATCTGACCTACTCGTCAGAAAGGCGGTATCCCTTACATCTAATCATGTAGGAACTAATCCTACAGTCAGACCATAATGGCCAGCACTCACATCTGCCATGGAAGGAAGCAATCCTCTGACCATGACAGAATGGAAAAAACCCTTATATCTGATCAAGTGGGAACACATCCCTCAATCACATCAGAATGGCCATGCACTCACATCTGATCATGTAAGAATGCATCTTACAATTGTCTTAGAAAGGCCCTCAGTCCTAGACCAAGTATTCCTGGTAACCCACAAGACAGCTCCATTCCAAGAATGGCAGTAGCCCTTACATTGATCATGTAGGAACCAATATTATAGTCATATCATAATGTCTTAGCACTCATATATGGCATGGAAGGAACCAATCCTCTCACCATGATAGAATGACTCATCCCTTACATCTGACCTACTCATCAGAATGGCTTATGGACTCATTACTTCCCCTTGGAAGGGACCTCGATCTAGAGAGCACCAAGCTTCTCCCTGAAGTACTCAAACTTCACTTTGGCCAATGGCTTTGTCAACACATCAGCTATCTGATCGTCCGTCACAACATACTAGAGCTTCATTGCTCCCCTCTGCAGCATATCCTTTATATAGTGATACTTGATCTCGATATGCTTCGACTTGTCATGGAACAATGGATTCTCTGAAAACTTCACACAACTCTGGTTGTCACAATGTATACAAGTAGCATCCGTATGGAGATCAAATAAATCAGACAGTAGCTTCCTCAAGCATACTGCCTCACAACTAGTTGAACAAGCTATGGCATACTCTACTTCAGCTGTACTCAGTTCCACATAGGATTGCTTCCTGCTAAACCAAGAGATCACACCTAATCCCATAATAAAACAACATCCTGAAGTGCTCTTCCTATTGATGGCACTGCCTACCCAATCTGAATCAACATAACCCTCTAGGTTAATCTTCTGATTTGCCTCGTACTTGAGCTCATAATCAATTGTACCCCTCAGGTACCTCAGAATATGCTTTACAGAAATGAAGTGAACATGTCTCGGATTTGTCGGGAACTGGCTCAAGGTGTGTAGCAAAGATTTATCCTTACTATAGGGGAAGGAATGGCTCCCTTGTATCTATAGGACAAAAGGGTAGGTTCTTGCTTGTGGAAAGACTAAAAGTAAAAATGGATGTAAAGAATAGTAATGAAAACAAAGATGGAAGAGAAATATGGAGAACCCCTCTGTAAACAAAGGTTAGGGTTCCTCTTCCAATAACCTGCAAACAATCATTAAGCTATAGTAAACCGGAATACCTGCAAAACAAGTTAGGAAATAAACCTGCAAATGAAACCATGGATTAGAAATCAAAGAAATTACTAAGAAAATACAACAAATAACAAGCTATAACTTCTCTTTAGGTAGAATGGGCCACCATGCCCTAGCTTGAAGAAGCATTTCTCTTGGATGGGGGAGCTATGGCTCAATGGAGATGGAGGAGAGGGAGTGTGGGTGGCTTGAGAGACAAAGGGTCTCAAGGCATCCATGGGCAGCATAAAAGTATGCAAGGGAGAAGTGTTTTGAGAGTGACCCCCCACCCTCCTTTTATAGCTTTTTTGGGGTTTTAGGGTTTTAAGCCCTTGGTCCGGGCTTTAGCCCCTTCCACCCTAATTTTAGCTCATTTTAGGGTTTTAGCCCCTTTTGGGGGGCTTTAGCTCCTAGGAGAGTATTTTAGGATCCTTTTTGGGGTTTTAAATCCCTTTCCTTCATCCTTAAGTATTTTTTAGGGTGTGGGGGTTTAATGGAGGGTCGTGAAGTGGTGTCCTTGGGTGGTGTAGGTCATGGAGAGCTTAGTGAGGGATTTTTTGGGTTAACAGATTGCCCCTTGATGTGTGAGGGTAGGAGCTTATGGTTCCCATCAATGGGTGAGATACAAATAATGTGTGACATGTACATGGACAAGGCGGGAATGCCCATGCTCATGACAATGTCAAAAGAATAATTTGATCTATGCTCTAAAATACAAGAGCCAATCATATACAATTGATGATACAATAATGGTTTCCTCAATGTGAGGTTGAATATAATACTGATCTGGTACATTGGACCCATGGCATTCTCATGGAATGGTATATCTTCATGACTGACGGTCTGCTAGATCTAGAATGGTACATAGCTGTGTGGACTTGCTAATTGAGAGTCAGAGTCTCTATGGTACAAGTATGCTGCATCAATCATAAAGGTATATCGAAGCACTGCTAGGGCTTCTGAACACTGTCTCCAACAAAACCCAAAAATCACAGGGGACATAATTTGTTTAGTTCCCTCAAGTAGAATCATCCATGTGCTAGAGTCTGGCGACATCTGGGGTTGTCCACCAAGTACTGTGCGGACCAAACCCTGTACGAATCTCAACGGTGCGATGATGTAGTTGGAGTCGAGCACATGAGAAACAACCATCCTGAGAGGCACTAAGGACTCCTCTCAAGTGCTCCAAGGAACTCATCAATGAGGTTAATGAAACTAAGATACAGGTACCTCTGGGTCTATCCTCTCGAATATATGTGTTGTCATTGACAGAGGGAGACCTGCCCCTAGTCAAGGAAATGATGTTTCCTTGACTAGGAGCATGGGGGAAATAACCGAAAGGGGTGAGACAATGTGCAGACTAACCCACTGAATCGGGGGGGGAGGGGGAGGGAAAGAATTGAACAGGGGAAGGGGGAGTGTGGTAGACTCAAACTTCCTTTTCTCAGAGTATGATGAAAGGGCGGACCAGGCAGCAAATGAAACTTGACTCATGGGAATGGGATCATGGCTGTAATATCAGGAATGTCACTGCAAATGGGAAATACTTGGAGGAGGTAGACACTTTTGATATTGATGGGATCCAAGGAAGACACATTGCAGAGTACTTTTAACAAAGGCAACCCAAAGGGGGAATGCTTCCAAATTGTTTTCTGTGGGGTGGTGTCTAGGGACACCGTTATGGTACGATCTCATGGATTTTTGGTGAGCCCGAGAAGGTAAATGCTCGATGGTGCTTTCAATTTTTAGAGAGTCTAAAAGCACTAAGAAGACTCCAGTGGGGGCTATTTTTCATTGGTAGTCTCCTGTGCCCGAAAAAGGATGAAAGTATACATAAGAGAGCTCACCCATCCTGGAGGGGATGAGAGACTTCTTTACCGTTGGTAGTCCAATTAGGCCGAAAAAGGTTAAACCTATACTGACTAGATGGTCATTCAGAAAATTTTACGAGCATGAATGAAACCAAGTTTGCTCGGCAATATTTTCTTGATGAGAAGGCTGGAAAAGAGCTTAACGAAAACCCATGGTGATGTTTTTCATAAAGTGCGGCCCCTCTGCTTGAGAAAGCACAAAAGTATGCAAAGGGGAACGGTCTTGGATTGAATACACCAAGGTGGTCCTTTTCATTTGATGGTCTACATGGTTCGCAAAAGGAGGTAAATGAGATGATGTAGATGCCCTTTCCTATACTTTAGTGAGTGGGAAAGGAAGCAGATGTGCTCGACTATCTTTTCATTGTTTTAAGGAGTCAAAAAAGAGCTTAAACGAAACTCCAGTTTGCTCAACTGATTGCGATGGCATAGGTGGTGCCCCATATCGGGACGGTGGACAGAGGTCCAAAGGTAATCCATGCAGTATGGATGGAGTAGAAGGCTATCAAACATACCAATACATGCGTGGGATAGATCGTAGAAGAGGCTCATGAGTCGATACGGCAAAGGCATGCAAACCAAGGTGGGTCTTGGATAGAGGTCAGGAGAGCGTGTGTGTGTGTGTTGCGGTGGATGGACTTGAATACATGCGATGTGAGTGCAAATCCAGGGGTAGTTATATGCCAAATGCGTACAAGAAAAGTAAATCGTTCTATGGACAATGGTCCAGAAGTCCGCGTAAGGTTCGGTGGATGAAGAATACAACTATGTGTTAAAATACAAAATAAAAGTAAAAATGGAATTCCTTAACAGGTGGTGGCTCGAAAACCTGCATGAGTAGTAGTAGGAGAGAGTGATACAAGTACAGGTCTGTAGATACTTGCATTGCCATGCTATGGCTTGTAAATCGAGGTAGCTTCTGGGAAAGGGTCCTGAAATTTATTTGTTAAACATGAGACAATGGTCTCATAAGGAGGTGTAAATTTGAGCTCGGAGGTGTGAGAGGTGTCTTGAACCGGTTCCGGGTGACTTTGGATTGGCAACTAATGGTGCTACCCGTGACTTGTGGTGAAAAAAAATGTTGAAAAACAAGAAAGGGAAAAAACTAAGCTATAAGGGACTCATAGTGGTTATATCAGGCATAGACTCTCTTGAGGTGGAGCCCGTTGCACGACTTCTTCAAGAGTCGACCATTTGATTTAGCAAAGAGGTATGCCCCCTTGTCGAGACGAAGGTCATTGGCAAGGTGGGATGAAAAAATATGGTCTTTTATGGGAAGAACCGATTCCACACTATGGTTTAAAGGGAATGGGGTAAAACCGGAGGTGGTCTTATAGATCTCCCCGTCATCGCGTAAGTGGTGTCGAGATAGATCAAGTGGATCTTCCACAGCCATTGAGATCGAAGGGAAACTGGTGCTAGAGATCAGCTAAATGGTATTGGTTGTGGCTTTAGTGGACTTGCCCCCAGTATCTGTTGGAGAAAGAGGGGCATGCCTTGAGATGGGAGGAGTCTTTGATGGACCCGGAGGTAGGTGCAACATCATATCAATTGGATGGCCATGAGTCAACACATTATGGGGCCTTAGAGGTATGGTAGGTGGTTCAAGGTACCACACAGGATCTCCCAGTGTGAAATCCTATAGATTGCAGGTTGCCAAGATAGACTTACTCACGATATCAGATGGTAGGAAAAGAAAAGGGAAAAGGAAAAGGAAAAAGAAAATGTTGAGTGGGAATGAACCCCATTGTTTCCTTGGTAACTGAGGTTGAGGTTGCAACTGAGGTTGCGGATGTGGATGGGGAAACAATGGAAGAGGCAGGTCTAATGGACCATCAGTGATGGTGGAGACAAGAGGGTCTTTAGAACTGGACATCATGTAAATGGATATGGTGTCTGAAGAATGAGGTGGGGGATGAACTTCTTCGATCGGGGTGATCTCAGATTCAAGGTAATGTTGTCGAAGGTCAGCTAAATCCATTCAAAATTCAGACAAGTCTTGGCAATGGTGAGAATAGTGTCCATACAATCCACAAAGGGTGCAAGCATGGTTTGTTCTCAGTGATTTGTTTCTAACTACCAGCATGGTTGGGAGCTCAACCATGGGGATGTTTTTGTTTGTATCCATGGCATCTAAATGCACACGGAGGGGCATGCCTTGAGATGGGAGGAGTCTTTGATGGACCCGGAGGTAGGTGCAACATCATATCAATTGGATGGCCATGAGTCAACACATTATGGGGCCTTAGAGGTATGGTAGGTGGTTCAAGGTACCACACAGGATCTCCCAGTGTGAAATACTGTAGATTGTAGGTTGCCAAGATAGACTTACTCACGATATCAGATGGTAGGAAAAGAAAAGGGAAAAGGAAAAGGAAAAATAAAATGTTGAGTGGGAATGAACCCCATTGTTTCCTTGGTAACTGAGGTTGAGGTTACAACTGAGGTTGCGGATGTGGATGGGGAAAAAATGGAAGAAACAGGTATAATGGACGATCAGTGATGGTGGAGACAAGAGGGTCTTTAGAACTGGACATCATGTAAATGGATATGGTGTCTGAAGAACGAGGTGGGGGATGAACTTCTTCGATTGGGGTGATCTCAGATTCAAGGTAATGTTGTCGAAGGTCAGCTAAATCCATTCAAAATTCAAACAAGTCTTGGCAATGGTGAGAATAGTGTCCATACAATCCACAAAGGGTGCAAGCATGGTTTGTTCTCAGTGATTTGTTTCTAACTACCGGCGTGGTTGGGAGCTCAACCATGGGGATGTTTTTGTTTATATCCATGGCATCTAAATGCGCAATGATCATTGGGATTTCAAGGAATTTTTGAGTTGGATGGCCCTGTTTTTCACAAAGGGTACAAGGTGGGACTTGTCATGGCTTTGTAGTGGTTTTGGCATTCTTGCCCCTATCCCTTTTCGGGTGGGGCGGTGCAGGTGTAGCGATTGGATTTTGTAGACCGGGTGGACAGTGAGACTCTACCGCAATTGGTTGCACCAGGGTTAAAACAACCTGGGGCATTACTGGTTGAGCTGGTGGATCAAGATACCACACCGAAATTCCCAATGTAAGGTTGGCCAGGATTAAGGTGGCCATTACCGGCTTGCTCATGGCACCAAGAGGGGGGAAGAAGAAGGGAATCATATGGACTAGAGATGAGCCCAGATAACTCCCTAACGGTTGCATGTGGGGATGTGATTGTGGTTGCAGCTGCATGAAATGCTGCTGCTACAGGTGATGTTGCAGCTGTTCTTGGTGTTGTGGCTGTGGACGATGTTGTGGTTGGGGTTGGGGTTACAGATGCAGTTGTTGTTTGGGTGCAGTGGTGCTTGATGAGACTATACACAAGTCTGCAGTTTCATTTTGTGTCGATGGTGGTGACACTGATGGAAAAGGAGTCATCATGGTGGTATCGACAAACAACTCAGGCCCCATATTCAACAATGGGGAGGCTGGTGTGTTTTCAACCATGGTGTTGATTACAGGGATGACATTGGCGTGTGTGGTCTTCCCTTGTAGCTCAATGGTGATGATGGTGGGGATAACGTTGGTGGGTGTCGTTAACCCTTGCGGATCATGATAAGTGACTTGATCAACCGTCACGATCTTCCCTTCATGGGGGAACATCATGAGACGGAAGACAATTGATGCGACCACTCTCATGGCATACATATAACTTCTTCCAAGGAGAAGGTTATAGTCTAGTTGAGCATTGATGACCTCTATGTCGATCAGCACTGTCTTCTCGGCTAATTTGATGGGGACATGGGGGAGGATTCCTTGGGATTTAGTGGGATGTCCATAATAAGCTTGCAGAGTTGTGGAGGATGGTTGCAGAATTGGGGATCCCAGTTTCTGCTAGACTAGGGTAGACATAACGCATGTGGATTCCCCCTCATCCACTATGCATTGATGCACAACCAAATTCCAGATGGACACCGGGATTTGAAAGGTGATGGTCCATGGCATGTGCAGTTCTTTGTTTTCCATGTCGAATGTGGTCAACTTGGAGTCAGAAGGGTCTACTGCCCCAAGGGCGGCTAGTAAATATTTTCACTTTGTTGGGCATGTTTTAAGTACCTTAAGAGCAAACATGGCAATCGGTGTTTGGGACAAATCATCCATGATGCTGTAGCTGACAGTAACTCTAGTCGTGGCATTATTGGCAATTTTACATATGGGGGGGTGCAAGAACAAGGATAACTAAAGGGGTACATTGACCGATTTGGACATGGATACTGCTGATGTGTCAATGGGTTCGGTGGTAGTTCTGTACTAGTTGCGTCTGGTTTGTAGGTTAACCTCTTCAGTCATCATGGCTAGCAAGTGGTGAACACCTATTTTGGGCTTGGGAGGTTCCCCCAGAGCATTAGGATTAGCTTGGGGAGGGGGTACAGTTTCCACCAACCCTTGGACTGGTAGTGGGTTTTGAAGCACCATAGGATGAGGTCCTTGTGGTGTTGGGTTGGGTTGGGCTTGGTTCGTAGCGTTGGCGGCCTGTTGGGCCTCGTTCTGAATGGCCTGCTTAGCTTGAACCATGAGGGGACACTCAAATGTGTAGTTTCCATAGACTTCACATAGTGTGCATGGTTGGTTTGTGTGCAACAGGGTGTTGCGTCTTGGTGCATTTTGTCATGGGGGGTTTTGGGCTGGTTGGTTTGTCACAGCATTGTTGGGAGGATTTGGCTATTGACCACCTCCCTATGGTTGGTTGTTGGCTTGGTTTTGGGGCTGATTATTTCTAGCTTTCCCTTGTTGATTGTTGGGGGCAGGCTGGTTGGGACGATTTTGTTGTGCAAACACTTGTCCCAACGGAGTGGGTGGAGCAGGGGCAGAGGCTTGAACTTGTTGCACTGGTGGTGCATAGTAGATTTGTGGGGGTGGAAGTGCCACAAATGTGGTCATTTTCCCCACATACTGCTGTGTTGGCCAAGCCATGGCCTGAGCCTACTGTGGTGGCACAGGCTGTGCATAGGAAGTTGTTGCTTCGAACTGGGACATCATTCTGGAATAGTTCGTAGTTTGGTTCTGGTAAGCAACACTAGCAGTATTGCTTGGTTGTGGTGGAGCTACAGGTGGTGTTGGACGGTGCTATGGCTACTGGGAGACTGAGCCTATGATGCCATCTGGAGCATGGGATGCCCCTGGTGCATCCCAGTAGGAGGTACCCGGGCAGGGAGAATCTGGAATGATGGTGTACAGGTATCTAGAATGAGCATAGATCAGGTCAAATTGTTGGGATTTCACTATGGCCTCTTCTTCGGATTGGGGACGTTCGGGTGCGACATCCTTTGCTATGGGCGGGAGTAAGGTCTTGAGGAACCAATCCAAGAAGATCTTGTCATCAAGTTGGATTTTACACAAGCTACGACATCACCACCATTCATGGATGTGGTCGGTTATATGTCGCAGTGCTCTAACAGTAGGATAGCAGGATATCCACTCCCTCATCATATCTGATGGGGAGTTGGAAATACTATAGGAACATGAAGGCTAGGGAGTTGAAATCAGGGTACTTGGATTGTGGTAGCTCAATGTACCATTTGGTCGCAGCACCTATGAGGGTGCATTGGAATAACCTTAGTCTGATGGAATCGTCTACGATGTTGTTTGACAAGCACCATAGATGGAATGCCATTATGTGGTTTTGGGGACATTCCCCTGCTTTGCCTTCAAACATGGGAATGTCTGATGGCATCTTGGTTGTCATGGGTGGCCAGAAAGCTTGGTGGTGGATGGGGTCATTTTTTAACCGTGCCAAATTAGGCAAGTTAAGATGAGCCATGAAAGGTAGGTTTGAACCCAAGTTGATGTGGGATGGAGCTGCGATGGCGGTGGGATTTGCAGGTGCATAATGCATCTGCACAGTTGGGGGTACTTGTGGTGGCACCATTGTAGATGGGACAATGCCACCAAGTGTTGTGGCGGGGACGGTATAAGTGGCAAGGACATTTCCTCAATGTATGAAAATAGGTGCAATGTAAGTGGACAGTCCGTTCCCCCAAAGTGTGGTAGGAGGGGTAGTGTGTGTGGAAGGGCCACTGCCCCCATGTGTTGCAAGTGGGCTAGATTGGCTGGTCTCTATAGGTGGTGGCAGCTGACTGATGACAATTTTCATGACTGTGCTTGGGTTACCTACAAGGTTTTGGTGTGGACATGGGTCCACTTGCTATGGAGATGCCGAAAAATGGATCTGAGTTTGCACCAGCCGTGGGGCTTGATGGTGCAGTATGGAGGTCTGGTTCATACTGATACGGGTCTAAATCTGAATCAGAGGCTATGTATCCTTCTGATGGTGTGTGAGGTAATCGAGAATAGGCTTGACGGTGTCGGTTCAATGTTTTGAATGGTGGTGGTTCACCTCTTAGGCGTGAGGAAGAGCGTGGGGGATCAATTGTGTTAGATGTTTATCAAAATGATGGGAATGATGTTTGGACCCTGGTTTTAGTGTCTTCCTATTGGCTATAGGTGATCACTCGACCACCAAGACTACCAGAAGATAGTGCTTGGATTTTTACTCACAGGTGTTTCTACTCAATCGAAAGGGGTCATTGCTTGTTTCGCTTAGCAATTCCTATTAGCAGCCAGCTACTTTGGGGTTCTTGTGGTACTCCTCACAATGAGTTTTTGGGCAGAGCCCAAGTACTTCCCACAGTTGAAGCAGTCAGGGACTTATGTCCTCAAAGACTGCAGATGGTTTGAACTTAGTGTAAATTGATAAATTTTAAGGCTCTCTCAGCGTCATGAAATGAGTTGGGTTAATTACTTGGTATGGTGTATTTTTTTGTCTATATTTTTGGTATTTGGTAGCTGCAAATGGTTCATCACTTCATCATACTATGGTGGAGTTCATGTCATTATGTATGCAAGCATTGAGTAATCGGAAATTTGTAAACAAATACAGTTTTTAACCCTGAATGTTTATGTCCTAACTAGATGACTACCTCACACTGATATTCCTCTTCAACCAAGAGAAGGTGTTGGGCTCTCAACACAATGGGACTAATCCCATCCTTAGATCCATAGGTCACCTCCCAAATGCAAGTTTGGTCAACAGGGAGGACGCTTAGCGCCAAGAGAAGCCCTCCTTCTCTACCCCCTCTACCTTCTAGGTCATCCGGTTTTAATGGTTTAGAACAATATTCAATGAAGGGCCTAGGTCTATACGAGCTTGCCCTTTGTCGTATCCCAGAATAACTCAAAAGGTGATGACTGGGTAGAGGACAAAGCATAAGCAAGATAGTTAGTTTTAGGTTGATTTTAGTTAAGCTACATTCATTTAATTAAGCCCTTAAAATTTACTTTGAATTTACACTTTGTTTGTTGATGCAATTACAGGAAATTAAAATGACAACTAAAATTAAACTAGTATGCTAGACAGAGGCAGCTAAGCCGCACTGATATTCCTTATTAAACTGAAATTTAACCCCTATTAAACTGAAATTGAACCTCCAATTGCCAGACCGCACATTTCTAATCAAATTTGGTGAGGGGGTCGCAAATTGTTTTTAGAAACAGGAGAGGGGGTTGCACATATTTCACAAATAGTCACGGTCCGTGTTTTTGAGTGAATTCACACCTTTTGGGAGATTAAGTGCACCCTCATCCCCTGTTCAGGCCCGATAAGTGTGACCTGCCCCATATTTGAGGTTTTTCTGATCTTGAGTCAAATCCGGCTGACAGTATCTTGTACTGTGGCCAAACTGACTCAGATTTTCCTAGCAGAGGCTTCGACAACACTAATAACTAGAAATAAACTAGATCTAAACTGAATTTGACATGAAATTTTAAAAACTAGGGAAAAAATTAAAAAACTTGAAATTTTAAAAATCTGGACCAAGGATCCTGTGGGATCGACCTTGTATGGTCGCCAGTTCTGTAGCAGGGATTTCTGCTTACTATAGGGGCAGGAATGGTTCCCTTCTGTCTATAGGACATAAGGGTATGTTATTTATTGTGGAAAGACTGAAAGGAAAAATGAAATGTAAATAACAGTAATGAAAACAAAGATGGAATAGAAATATGGAGAACCCTTTTACAAACAAAGGTTAGGGTTCTGCTTCCAATAACCTGCAAACAATCATTAAGCTACAGTAAACCGAAATACCTGCAAAACAAGTTAGTAAATAAACCTAAATGAAACCATGGATTAGAAAGCAAAGAAATTACTAAGCACATACAACAAATAACAAGCTATACCTTCTCTTTGGGTGGAATGGCCCACCATGCCCTATCTTGAAGAAGCACCTCTCTTGGATGGGGGAGCTATGGCTCAATGGAGATGGAGGAGAGGGAGTGTGGGTTCCTTAAGAGACAAAGGGTCTCAAGGCATCCACGGGAAGCATAATAGTATGCAAGGGATAAGTGTTTTGAGAGTGGCCCCCCACCCTCCTTTTATAGCTTTTTTGGGGTTTTAGGGTTTTAAGCCCTTGGTCTGGACTTTAGCCACTTTTTTCAAATTTTAGGCCCTTTCGCCCTAATTTTAGCTCCTTTTAGGGTTTTAGCCCCTTTTTGGGGGCTTTATCTCCTAGGAGAGTATTTTAGGCTCCTTTTTGGGGTTTTAAAGCCCCTTTCTTCATCCTTAAGCATTTTTTAGGGTGTGGGGGTCTAATGAAGGGTTGTGAAGTGGTGTCCTTGGGTGGTGTAGGTCATGGAGAGCTTAGTGAGGGATTTTTTGGGTTAACAAGGTGTTCACAGCAAAGAAAATATCTAGTCTCGTGTTTGTTAGGTACATCAAGGACCCAATCATCTGACGATACATTGTGGCATCAACCGCTTCTCATGAAGCATCAATCAATAGATTCAGGTTCAATGCTATATGTGTGGTCATGGCCTTGTATTCCATCATACCAAACCTCTTTAATATCTCTACTGCATACTTCCCTTGTCCAAGGAAGATTCCATCCACATTCTGCCACACTTCCATTCCTAGAAAATAATGCATCATACCCAAGTCCTTCATTTCGAACTTGGTAGCAAGATTTCTCTTCATATCAACAATCAACCCATCCATAGCTGTCACAAACATATCATCTACATATAGTAGGAGCATCATTGGGTTGCCATATTCAACCTTGTAGTAAAGGTTGGAATCTGCTTTACTCTTGGTAAAGACCAAACTGGATAGAAAGCTGTCAATTATGTCGTACCATGTCCTGGGTGCCTGTTTCAAACCGTACAGGGCTTTCTTCAATCTACATAAATGAGACTCCCTGTCATGTGTCTCGAAACCAAGTGGCTGCTCCACATACGCTTCCTCTTCTACTACACCATTCAAGAAAGCAGTCTTGACATCCATTTGGTGTATCTTCCATTTCATCACTGCAGCAAGAGCAAGTATTGATCTAATGGAAGTGTATCTAGCTACAGGTGCAAAGGTTTCTTCATAATCTATTCCTTCTTTATGGGAGAAACCACAACCAACAAATATTTCTTTATATTTCTCTATGCTAGCATCTACAACATGCTTAATCTTGTATATCCATTTGGAAGTTACAACTGACTTCCCTTCTAGTCTTGGGACAACATCCCAAACATCATTCTTCATTATCGATTGATACTCTTCAATCATAGCATCCTTCCATTCTTTCCATTTTGCCACTTCTTGATAATTGGAAGGTTCTTTATCGATGAAATCACATAGTAATGCTACATACTCGGAGTAGGATCTGGTCCTCTTTCTTTCTCTGTGATTCTCTTCTGGAGCCCCATATTTTTCTGCACCTTGGATAACTTCTCATACCCAAGCAGGTTTCCTCTTATGAGGATTCTTTTCTAGAGGTAGATCTACAAGTTTTTGTGGTTCTTCAAATTCTCGATCTTCTTCTTGAATTTCTTCATTCATGGTTGTGTCATGAATTTTGGGTGCTTCCGATTCGTCAGGAACTTCAGCATGTCTCTTTTTGGATTTATTGTAAGTTGAATCTTCATCAAATGTCACATCCCTACTGATCTCAATCTTCTTGAATCCTAGGAAGTATATTCTGTAAGCCTTCGAGCTTTCAGAGTATCCCACAAATATACCCTTCTTTCCTGAAGGATATTATTTAGTCCTCTTATCTTTTGGAATGTGTATGTACACTAGACAGCCGAATATTTTGAGATGGCTGACTTCTAGTTTCTTGCTAGAGAAGACTTCTTTAGGAGTCTTGTTCTCAAGTACTCTGTGTGGAGTATGGTTCTGTACATACACCACTATTCTGGCAGCTTCTGCCCAAAGATGCATAGGAAGATCTTGATCATGAAGCATAGCCCTTGCAGCTTCCATGATAGTTCTGTTCTTCCTTTCTGTAATCCCATTTTGTTGTGGATTATAAGGAGTGGACAAATCCCTTTTAATCCCCGAGTATTTGCATAACTCTTTGAATTCATTTGATGTGAATTCTTCACCATTATCTGATCGAAAGGTCTCGATCTTCTTTTCTGTGAGATTTTCAATCAAGGCTTTGAATTCCTTGAACTTGCTAAATACTTCATCTTTGTTCTTCATGAAGTAAATCCATGTCTTCCTAGAAAAGTCATCAATAAAAGAAACATAATATACATACTCGCTTAGTGATCTTGATGACATAGGACCGCATACATCGGAGTGGATGATTTCCAAGATTCCTTTTGATTTTCTTTCGCTACTTGCAAATGTCTTCTTTGTATTATTCCTTTCACACATCCTTTGCAGAACCCATCATGTTTTTATTGAATTTCTGGAAGACCTTCAACAGCTTTTCTTGCCAGTGGTATTGCTCTGTAATGCACATGTGCAATCCTTCTATGCCAAAGTTCATTTCGCTCTACTGTGTCATGGACCAAAGCTTTTTTTGGATGGCCCTTTAATTTATATAGACCTCCTTCTTGTTCCCTAATCACTACTGCATCATTAATAGTATTTCCCTTTGGCCACATGATTACTTGGCCATCTATAAATGAAACCCTCATGCCTTTTGCATCTAATGCATATATGGAGAGAAGGTTCTTATTGAGACCTAGTACAAACAATACATCTTGCATATTCATAGAATTTCCAGAGTTTAGTTTATAGGAGGATTCTCGACTACCTTTTATTGGATATTGGTAGTCATCTCCAAGCTTCACCTTGTGAGGTGATTCATGTTCTGAAAGTTTTACAAAGGACTCTTTGAATCCTATCATATGTTTTGAAGCCCCATTGTCTATAAGTCAATCATTGCTTCCATGTGTGATATTTCCAGTGAGAGCAGAAATTAAGACATATTCTTCTTCACTTGAAGAGTCTTCACTTTCATATCTGGTTCTCTTCTTGGATGGTTCATCATCCTCTACAGCATGAGCATGATTTATTCTCTTGTTTCCCTTTTTCTTATTTTGTCTTTTAGGACAATCTTTTGCAAAGTGTCCTACTTCATTTCATGTATAACATCTGATTCTAGACAAGTATTTTCTAGAGTTAGTTTTAGAGAAATGCTTACCTCTGGAGTGATGAGAACTTCTTTTGATTTTCTTGGAGTGTACAGTGAGAGATTGATCTTCACTTCCCATATTTTCTTCTCAAGCTACTATCCGAGCTTCTTCTTGAGAGCATTCTTCCCATAGTCTGTTGAACTTGACTAACTTCTTTCTAGCACATATCCCTTGAATAAAGGAGTCCCATGATCTAGGGAGACCATTCAAGGTGGTCATCACAAACTATGCATTCTCTACTTCTTCATCTACTGCTTCTAGCTGTTCCTTGATCTGAGAGACCCTTGTAAAGTAATACTAGACGGTCTTAGCATTTTGGATCTTTACATTCTTTAGTTGGTTTCTTAGATTCATCTTTCGATTTATGTTCTTCCCTTAAAAAAATTTGGTGAGGCCATCAAACATAGCTTTAGGTGTCTTTAGGGATGACACCTATGGTATGAGGTGATCCTTGATTGAATCATCAATGATCCTCTTTACCATAACCAACTTCTCCTTACGTAAGGCCTTAGCCTCATCTCCCTCTGGAACTAGAACCTCCTCATTGATATAGGAATCCAACTCATTTTCTTCCAGGACCACAGAGATCCTATACTTCCAAGCTCGAAAGTTATCAGCTACGTCAATATTTTCATCAAGCTTGGTATGATGAGACATATTGACTGAGAACCTCAAATGGAAATACAAAAGATTTAGATCTTACTAGGTCAAGATGTCAGATATGGATTTGGAGTTGAAATCCTATAGTGTTGGTTCAGGAGCAGATTTGGGTTTTTCTTTTTTAAAGTTCTATCCAACCAAATGCTTTGAATTTGATCCCTAACTTTGATTTTGGGGAGGAGATTAATCTAGGCCTAGGCTCACTAAAAAATTTCACTTCTGTGGAAATCCCTAATTTCTAGCAACACTCTCGGGTCCAAAACTGAAAAACCTCAGAATTGGATTCTACTTCGACAAAAAGATGTGCCCTAGGGAGGAGAGTTATTCCAACCTTCTTTTGCTGAAAATTTGTGGAGAGAGGTCCACAAAGTAGGAATCCCTAGTTCCCATAGCTGCACAGTGTCTTCTTCTCAGGTTAGCTCTGATACCATGATAGTTTTTATCATTCAAGCTAGCATTATGTTAGGATATTTAACTAAGAGAATAACAAGTACAGTAATCAAACACAAGAGAAAATGAACATAGTGTTTTTCCTCAGGGAAACCATAAATGGAGAAAACCCCACAACTTCTTCAGAGATAGAATCAGCACCAAAAGTAAAACCCAAAATAGTAAGATGATCTCTCGACAGTAGTAACCTCTTTCTTCCTTGCCCGAGTGTCTTCTTCTTCCTCAGCTATGCACTACAACTGAGTGTGAGTGAGTGTGAGCTAAATAGAGAGGCTAGCTCTCTATTTATACTAATTCCCGAAATTACTAAACCCTACTAGGTCTGACTTCACTAGGTGAGTCTAATAACCCTAGTGCCCCGGAACTGTGGGGACTTTAACCCTTAGACAATAGGAGGGTTACACACAATGACTTGACATGACTTGTTTTCATTATAGATCCTCCCGATTAGAACATCAGGGCATGACATGACTCAATTAAATTACAAACACATCCTAAAATAAACATCGGGGTACAATACATAAGAATTACAAGTGAATACATTCCGAAGTTACATATTCATTAACAAAAACAGGTCTGATGGACCATCATTGGTGATGGAGACAAGAGGGTCGGTAGAATTGGACATCATGTAAATGGACATGGTGTCCAAAGAAGGAGGTGGGGGGTGAACCTCTTTGATCAAGGTGATCTCAGATTCAAGGGAATGTTGACGAAGGTCGGCTAAATCCATTCGAAACTCAGGCAAGTGTTGGCAATGGTGAGAATAGTGTCCATACAAACCGCAGAGGGCGCAAGCATGGTTTTTTCTGAGTGACTTGTTTCTTACTGTTGGTGCACTTGGAAGTTCAACCATGGGGAGGCTTTCGGTTTTATCCATGGCATCCAAATGCACGTGGATCATTGGAATCTCAGGGTAGTTCTGAGTCAAATGGCCCTATTCTTCACAGACATTGTAAGGCAGGATCTATTGAGGCTTTATGGTAGCTTTTGCATTCTTGCTCCTGGCCCTTTTTGGGTGGGGTGGTGCAGGTGCGGGTGTGGTGGTTGGTTTTTGTGGCCAGGTGGAGGATGAGACTCAACTGCAATGGGTTGCATGAGGGTTAAGACTACTTGGGGAATTGTTGGTTGAGCTGGTGGATCAAGATACCACATGAGAATTCCCAATGTAAAGTTGCGTAGGTTTAGGTTGGCCATTACTGGCTTACTCATGACACCAGGAAGGGGAAAGAGGAAGGGAATTTGTTGGGTCGATGGGGTAGACACAAGTTTACTTGTTATGTACCAACAAAACCCCTAGCGCACTGGCCCTTTCGGAGACAGACCGTAGAACGGTCTGAAGTCCCACCCAAAGTGATCTTGGATGGGTTGGCTGAAGACTCAAGTGTCCTCAACCGGGTTCTATAGCATCCTGGGGTCTCACGACTCTTCTTAGCCAGCGGGGTCTCTCTGCGGTGGTGACCTTTCTTCCTCGCTGGCCCTGGGAGGGAGCGATCTCTTCTGACACCGCGGTTCCTCTGATAGTGCGATATCGCCTTTCTATACTGCGATATCTTCTATAGTAAGACTCCAATATGGATCTCACGGTCCAAAGGCTCCTCTCTTAGTATAATAGTTAAGCTAAACAGCCTCACTTAGACTCCTATAGTCTAATATGCTTAATATCAACTATGCTCAACTTGCTGAACTAATATGCAGAAATCACTTATCACTGTAACTGCAACTGTCATGCATCAAGCACTGATAGCTCATATACAGAAGACTTAACAGATTCAACTCACGGTTAATCTTCCCTGCTACTGTAAACTAAAGATAGCATACATTCACTCAATAACTGATAGTAAATTTCATGTAATGAATGACAGATAACAAATAAGTAAAACAAAATCACATGAAACAGTCGCACAACACACGGATTTTATGTGGTTCACCTCAATGGGGGAATCTACGTCCACGGGAACTGGTTTTTATATTATATCTTGAGAGGGTAAACACAGTTCCACTGCAACCTAATATGCAGCTCAAGATCTTCTGGGAAACTCTGCACACACAGCTGGGAGCCCTTCTCTCTTAGATCTCTTCTCTTATATTGCCTTCTCTTACAATATACTCTTCCTCTCTCTCTCTCCCTCTCTCTCAATCCCTGCATATTGTTACATACATGCTCAAGGAGCCGGCTACTAGTTACAGTAAGATAATACAGATGGAATAACAGGACCAGAGCTCAACTCTTACAATACCGAGACACTAGAGACACTTAACTAGCTAAATGACTCAATGGCTAACCTTTTACAATACAAAATACATGCTTATACAGGCATCCTGGAGGTCTCACCCATTACAAAATAGTGGGCCTTTCCCAATAGTAACCCAAAAACCCTAACTATGAAAGTCAGCCTATTTGTACTTTGAGCTACCGCTTTCTGTCACACCACATCTTTCTGCAGTCTTCCACGCTTCCCGACGCTGATCGTGGGTATGGGTGCTGCTTCCTCGATTGCTACCCTTCTTTCCTTTGTCTTCAATACCTCGGCCCATTTCTCCTTTTCCTTTATGAGGGTAGCTGAGCCCTCCTATCTTCACCACTGCCTTGAATGCAGTGGTTGAGCTCTCTCTTCTCGGCCGCTCAGGTACTGTATTCTTTGACTTCCCTGTCCTGATGTAGCAGATTTTCCTTTAGATGCAGGGCCCTACTCCAACAGTCCCCTAACACTTACTTGTGGCTCATCCCTGAGCCACTAACAGCTGGCTTCTCTTGCTATAGCTTCTCCTTGGCTTCCTGTGAAGTCCTTGTGAATCTCTCTCGAAGTCCTGCGACTTCATTGTTCATAGCTTTGACACACTCTTGTGATGTTTCAAGCATAGCTTGACTAATGCTGGAGTCTTCTGTAAACTTAGTTCATAGGTCTCTCTTACCTTTCCTTCCCTTATTGTCATGCTCTCGCTCTCGTCGCTTGCAAGACCTACCATCCATTTCTTCACCATAAGGATTCAAATCCCTGGTATAACGAGAACTCCTCCCTATCTGGATTAGAACTCGTATCCCAAAGAAAATATAAATCTGTATCTTCTAGTCTTCTTAAACATTTCACTCAGTCTAGATCCTTTCATATGAAAAACTATACAAACCATGAATTCCATTCCGAGAACAAGCCTTGGTCTGCCTTCTGAAGTTCTGCTTGTTTGGTTTGTTTGCCCCTTTCACTTTTCTTCTCAACAAATCACTCCAGGTATTCATACTGCCTATGATATTCATATTTTTGTTTCTTTGCTGGAAATCTCTTGTTCTTCTCTTAGGTGATGAGATAGGTCATCTTCCTTCTCTTATTTCCATCTTATTCTCATTTTTACTTTCTTCCTGGCTGGAGATTTCTTCTCATCATTCTTCTGCTTTGTTTTCTTATCTTCAGTGATCTGCTCGTATTTCTGCTTCTCTGCAGCAAAGACTTTGATGACATCTTCTACATCCTATGCTTGACTCCTCATCCTTGGTGGCTGTCTAACCTATGACGTACCTAATTTCACAACCTTGGGCGGCATTGTCATAGTAGACTTAAGGAAACCACGCTGAAATCTTTGCACAATGTCTTCTAAAGGTTCTGTCTCAGATAGAAACCACTCGGTACAATGCTCTGAACTGGAAATGGCTGCAAAATTGGGGAAAACCAGCACTCTATAACTGCAGTATCTCTTCACAGGAAAAACTCTTCAAACTACTCTGTAACTCTCAGAAATCGCAAAAGTAACCCTTCTGTATGAATGATTTCTGAATTTATAACGAAAGTGATAATCTCTGAAGCAATGGTCATCTAGGATAGAACCATCGGTGGTATTAATTGCATGGACAAGACAATACCCGTCGTTTTGATCCTCATTAATTGCTGAAAATCCAATCAAATTTCCCTTGAAACTTGTGTGCATGCGCCGGTCTCGACCAAGATTTAGCAAATCTGGGAAAATCATTATACTGTTGCCAAATCTAGGGTAACGTATACTGGTCATTTCTGGATTAACTGCTTGTCAGAAGGCAAAGTGACTGGTCCCCTGTCTCTTTTCAAACTTGTCTACGTGGCACGGGGAGCATCACATTGCTGCGATGTCACACCGCATCATTCTGAACCAACATGCTAGCATGAAACTCCGTAACGTTCAAAGCTTGCGCAACATAACTGGCATGAAACTCCTCATACTTGGATTTATTATTTTTTTTTAAATTTTTTTTTTGAACTCTGAAAGCATCCTATGACTTGCGCAAAATAAATTTTCCTCATGCGATTCCTTATACTTAGAATACTTGAAACTCTTTACCTGTCGGTGTAGACTAATTACCAGTGCGATGCCTCCTTTCAACTACACTAGACATCTGCACTGCTTAAACTATCTGAGTTAGGGCTGGGAGGTGGAGTGGCTGTCACTATAAAGCTTAATCCTACTACCATTAATCAACGTAGGAAGAAGCTCCCTGTTTAGTTTGCTGAGCTGAATGACACCTCCTTCTGTAACATACTCAATCTGATATGGCCCCAACCAATGCGTCTTGAACTTGCCTGGAAACTTAACAAACTTACTGTCATACAGGAGCACTAGGTCTCATATCTGAAAACTCTTTCTCTTAATGTATCTTCCATGCCAAGATTTTTCTTGTGCCTTTTGCACTTTCTGATGGAATCCTGTGATGAATCTGTCTTCCTCTAAGGCAAGCAGCTGTGCTAGCCTTTCATTCATCGTATCTGTATTAGTTATCTCAGTCAGCAACAGAACCATTTGTTGGATCAATGGGGTAGACCCGGGTTTACTTGTTATATACTAACAAAAACCCTAGCTCACTGGCCCTTTCGATGACAGACCACAAAACGGTCTGAAGTCTCACCCAAAGTTATCTTGGATGGGTTGGCTGAAGACTCAAGTGTCCTCAACCGGGTTCTGTAGCATCTTGGGGTCTCACGAATCTTCTTAGCCAACGAGATCTCTCTGTAGTGGTGACCTTTCTTACTCACTGGCCCTAGGAGGGAGTGATCTCTTATCGCATCGCTACCTCTAGAGCGATGCGCAAACTATCTCCTCAGCTACCCTCTTATACTGCGATATCTCACACCGTGGTTCCTTCCGATAGTGCGATATCACCTTTCTATACTGTGATATATTCTATAGTAAGACTCCAATATGGCTCTCATGACCCAAAGGCTCCTCTCTTAGTATAATAGTTAAGCTAAACAACCTCACTTAGACTCCTATAGTCTAATATGCTTAATATCAACTATGCTCAACTTGTTGAATTAATATGCAGAAATCACTTAACACTGTAACTGCAACTGTTGTGCATCAAGCACTGATAACTCATATACAGAAGACTCAACAGATTCAACTCGCGGTTAATCTTCCCTGCTACTGTAAACTAAATATAGCATACATTCACTCAATAACTGATAGTAAAGTTCTTGTAATGAATGATAGATAAGAAATAATTAAAACACAATCACATGAAACAGTCGCACAACACACGGATTTTATGTGGTTCACCTCCGGGGGGGAGCTACGTCCACGGGAACTGGTTTTTATATTATATATTGAGAGGGTAAACATAGTTCCGCTGCAACCTAATATGCAGCTCAAGATCTTCTGGGAAACTCCGCACACATAGCCAGGAGCCCTTCTCTCTTAGATCTCTTCTCTTATATTGCCTTCTCTTACAATATACTCTTCCTCTCTCTCTTTCTCTCAATCCCTACGGATTGTTCAATCCCTGTGGATTGTTACATACATGCTCAAGGAGCCAGCTACTGGTTATAGTATGATAATACAGATGGAATAACAGGACCAGAGCTCAACTCTTACAATACTGAGACACTAGAGACACTTAACTAGCTAAATGACTCAATGTATAACCTTTTACAATACAAAATACATGCTTATATAGGCGGCCCGAAGATCTCTCCTTTACAAAAATGTGGGCCTTTCCCACTAGTAACCCAAAAACCCTAACTGTGAAAGTCAGCCTATCTATACTTTGAGCTGTCGATTTCCATCACACCACAGATTTCTGTAGTATTCCACACTTCCCAGTGCTGATCGTGGGTATGGGTGCCACTTCCTCGGTTGCTCCCCTTCTATCCTTCATTTTTAATACCTCGGCACGTTGCTCCTTTTCCTTTATGAGGGTAGCTGAGTCCTCCTGTCTTCACCGCTGCCTTGAATGCAGTGGTTGAGCTCTCTCTTCTCGGCCGCTCAGGTACTGTCTTCTTTGACTTCCCAGTCCCGATGTAGCAGCTTTTCCTATAGCTGCGAGATCCTGCTCCAACAGAATTGTATGGACTGGAGAGGATCCCAGATAAATCCCTAATGGTTATATGTGGGGATGAGGTTGTGGTTGCAGCTGTGCATAATGTTGCGGCTACGGATGATGTTGCGACTGATGTTGATGTTGCAGCTGCGGATGGTGTTGTGGATGCGGTTGGGGCTGCAGCTGCGGTTATTATTTGGGTGTAGTGGTGTTGGATGAGAGCATGCACAAGTCTACATTCTCATTTGGTGTTGGTGGTGGTGACACTATGTGTAAAGGAGCCATCATGGTGGTATCGAAAAACAACCTAGGGCAACATTCAACAATGGGGAGGATGGTATGTTGTCAACCATGGTGTCGACCGCGGGGATAACATTTGCGTGAGTGGTCATCCCATGTGGATCAATGGTGTTGATCGTAGGGATAACATTAGAAAGTTTCGTTAGCCATTTCAGATCATGATAAGTTAGTTGGTCAACCGTCACGATTTTCCCTTCGTGGGGGAACATCATGAGACGGAAGACAATTGATGTGATAGCTCTCATGGAATACATATAAATTCTTCAAAGGAGAAGGTTATAGTCCAATTTAGCATTAACAACCTCTATGTCAATCAGAACTATCTTCCCCACTAATGTGATGGAGACATGGGGGAGGATTCCTTGGTCTTTAGTGGGATGGCCATCATAAGCCCGCAGAGTTGTGGAGGATGGTTGCAGAATTGGGGATCCAAGTTTCTGCTAAACTAGGGTAGACATAACGCATGTGGATACCCCCTCATCCACTATGCATCAGTACAGGAACAAATTCTGGATATACACCGTGATTTGAAAGGCAACAGTTGATGGCATTCGCGGTTCTCCATTCTCCATATCGAATGTGATGAACTTGGAGTCAAAGGGATCTACAGCCCTAATGGCAGCTAGTAAGTATTTCCACTGCATTGGGAAAGTTTTGAGTACCTCAAGAGAAGACATGGTGGTAGGTGTTTGGGCCAAATCATCCACTATGCTGTAGTTGACAGCAGCTCTAGTCGTGGCATTGTTGGAAACCCGACGTATGGGGGGGCATAGAAAAGGGGGTAACTAAAGAGGTGCATTGACTATTTTAGACATAGATGTTGTTGATGTGTCAATGGGTTTTGTGTTGGTTCCGTACTGATTATGTCTAGTTTGTAGATTGACCTCTTCAGTTGTCAGAGCTAGCAGGTGGTGGACACTTGTTTCTGCCATGGGAGGTGCCCCTGGAGTGTTGGGATTGGGTTGGGGAGGGGGTACGGTTGCCACTAATCCTTGGACTGGTAATGGGTTTTGGAGAACCATAGGAGGAGGTCCTGGTGGTGCTAGGTTGGGTTGGGCTTGGTCTGTTGTGTTGGTGGCATGTTGAACCTTGTTCCTAATGTCCTGTTTAGCGTAACCCCTAAAGGGACACTCGAATGTGTAGTGCCCGTAGACCTCACAGAGTGTGCATGGTTGGTTTGTACGCAACAAGGTGTTGCATCTCGGTGCATTTGGTCATGGAGGATTTTGGGCTGGCTGGTTTTCCACAGCATTGTTGGGAGGGTTTGGTTGTTGAACGCCTCCCTAGAGCTGATTGTTCCCTTGGTTTCAGGTTCGGTTATTCCTAGCTTTGTCTTATTTATTATTCAGGGTTGGCTGGTTGGGACGGTTTTGTTGTGCAAACACCTATCCCAATGGAGCGGGTGGAGCAGGGGCGGGGGATTGAACTGCTTTCACTAGTGGTGCATAGTAGATTTGGGTGGGTGGCAATGCCATAAATGTGGGAATTTTCTTCGTGTATTTCTGTGTTGGCCAAGCCAAGGCCTAAGCCTGCTACGGTGGCGCAGGTTGTTCATAAGAATTTGTGGCTCCGGACTGGGACATCATTCTTGCATAGTTCGGAGTTTGGTTTTGGTAGGAAACACTAGAAGTGTTACTTGGTTGTGGTGGTAATATAGGTGGTCTTGGACGGTGTTGTGGTTGGAGGGAGATTGACCCTATGATTCCATATACAGCATGGGATGCCCCTGGTGCATATCGGTAGGAGTTACCCACATGGGGAGTGTTTGGAATGATAGTGTAAAGGTACTCAGACTATGCATAAATCAAATCAAACTACTAGGATTTCAAGATGGCCTCCTCTTTGTATTGGGGACATTCGGATGTGACGTCCTTAGCTATAGGTGGGATCAAGGTTTTGAGGAACCAATCTAGGAAGATCCTGTCATCAAGTTGGATCTTACACAAACTACGGCGTCACTGCCACTCATGGATGTGGTTGGTTATGTGGGTCACAGTGTTCTGGTGGCAAGATAACAAGATCTCCATCCCTTCATCATATCTGACGGGGAGTTGGAAATATTACAGGAACATGAAAGCTAGGAAGTTGAAATATGGGTACTTGGCTTGTGGTAGCTCGATGTACCACTTGGCTGCAGCACTTGTGAGGGTGTGTTGGAATAGTATTAGCCTGATCGAATAATCTACGATATTGTTGTTTGACGAGCGCCATAGATGAAACATCATGATGTGGTTTTGGGGGCACTCCGCTGCCTTCCCTTCAAACTTGGGAATATCTAAGGACAGTTTGGTTGGTATGGGAGGCCAAAAATTTTGATGGCATAATTCCCTAGTGAAGTCGCCAATTCTATTACGGAGAGAAATTCCTATGGCTTGGGGTACCACAATAGATAGCTTGACTCCAGAAATCAATCCTTTCCAATATGCAGTAGAAATTAAATGTCTAACACTAAAGGATCAAACCTTGTACCTTATTCTGGATGGTTGAAGTAGATCCTTGTTGAGCTTTCCAACTTAAGCTTGAATTGATAGATTACTTCCTCAACAACAAGTAAACAATACAAGAATTCTATATATCATGGTGTTAGATCTATTCTAGCATATATAATCAATAATGTATAAGCATTTGACATAATCCAATGGATAAAATATTCATTCAAACACACATTATTGGACAGGAAAAGATATTTCTATTAATATAAATAAGAGATTATAAGATACAATCTCTGACGGCACATCTGCGAACCAAAAAAACTGAATCCCCCACTTGGGCCTCCACCACTTCAATCCTCCATCTCTCGATAGCAAGCTCACAAGAAAAAGAAAAGCTTGGTAATAACACACTAGTGATCCAAGGGACAAAGGGATGTAGACTCAAGCATAAGTTCCGTCAACATAGGACTATAGTTTCTTTGCTCTCAATTCTCTCTTATGCCTTCAATGAACCAAGGGGTTCCTTATATAGCTTTTCAAAGGTGAAATGAAAGGTTGAATCTGAGTGATATCAAGGCATAGGGAAGGCTAGGAGTCAAATGAGTCAGATCCATGTCAAGGAAAACTCCAAAAGGATTTGAATTTTGTACACATCTCGATGTACGCGGTTTTAGTGGTCAAACCCGCGTATATATGTGCTTATAGGTTTAAAATTCGCATGTATCATTTTTCACATGTTTTTAGGGATGGTCAAGGAAACATCAAAGGACAAAAAATGGTCCATGGGGTCTAAGGAGTCTACAACAGGACAGGGGAAGGCCATACAAAGTGTGATTCACCTGGAGTGGTAAAATCAGCTATAATAGATGCCCCCTAATGTGTGAGGTCAGAGGGGTCATACGATGGCCGAAATACATTATAAGTCCATCCCAGAAGTGGAGTGATGAAGGATCCCAAATGGAAGACCAACCACCCAATCAACATAGTACAATAATACAAATATACACATAACTGCAAGTACATATAGTAGTCCCGGATACATAAGAGTACAATGGCCATGAATAGGCATGATACAATATATCACATAAGTGGTCATCACAATGTACAATATACATAGATCAGAATCTCCATGATGAAGATATACAAAGGACCATGATCTCCATAATGGATGAAGATATATAACAGATCAAGATTTCCATAGTGGTTGGAAATATCTGACATATACTGGAATCAAGTCACAAGAGCTGAAATCTCATGAACACTGGCACGATCAAGGAGGTAGCATATAAGAGATGCCACCAATCTAGAAATTCTTCTACATAAACCGCTACGAGTACATGTCCTACTATGCGAATAGAGGTGTCAAGGTCGAACATAGTAGTCCATCGTCTGATTACCAGTCATTAATGTATACCATTAATAGACGTGAGATCACCCACCAATGATGAAAATGGGAATCAAGGTACTAGAGTGCAAACTAACAAGTGTGAATAAATGTGTTGAGGTCGAACACTTTAGAGGGTCCATCGATTAGGGGACATTGATGTATTCCCAAAAAATGTCGATGGCGAGAGAGCCTGCCACTGATGACTGCAAGTCTCAAGGGACTCAAAATGACTTTAGATTCCAATCCTAGAATAAATGATATGAAGTCGATGGGATGAAATCCACTGGAAGGAGGGCATTAAGGCATCTCCCATCATCCAACACGAGGTACTCAGCAAAGCTGTATAATGTGGAAGGACTCGATCATAAGGTGCATGAACCAGTAACTGTACTAGGAATGGCCGACATGCAAAGTCAAGATAACTGAGGAATGGCCGACTCAGGCTTCAACTTCCTTCGAACAAGAGCATAACGGTGTATGGTGACTGAATAAAGGAAGCACAGACTCGATATATAAATTGGGACATCTCTGCGACACAAGAGGCATCAACAGAGGCTCCATAGGGACTGGAAGCTTAACTAGTCGGTGGAGATAAACTCAGATAAACAAGTACAGATCCTAAATTCAAACTATAATCCAACCAATGGATGTGATATACAATGCTCTGTTTGAAGGTGACATGACTCGACAGCTGCCATAGATAACATCTTTCCTTGTCCGACTTTTTGGTTTTTTTATTTTTTTGGACATTTTCAGTTATTTAAAAAGTTTGAAAAAGAATAAAATGGATTTATAGTTACAGACTAGGAGGAGACGAGTGTCATAAGGGAAAACAAATTAGTTCCAAGCAGTGGAACATACCTATGCTCAATGCAAGGATACATGTGTAGGATATCGACACTTGAGGGAAAATCGCCTCCCGATAAAAAGGTAATCAAGCTGCAAAGGATATAAAAAATGGCTCTGCATGGCTAGACATGAGACAAGCTCAGGCTATATGGCTGATACTCGAAGTCAGGGAAGCCGGCATAAGGCTCAATAAGGCAGGAAAAGCTCATGATAATGCAATTACAACTTGACATGAGGGAGTCCCAGGGAAATGGCCGGCATAAATTTCAAGAGGAGTATGAGGCTCTTGCTCAAGGACATGGAGGGACTGAAAGGGACTCCCAGACCTAAGAGAGGACTCACAACATGGGTACCAAATGCAAAAGAGAGCTAACTAGGACACCCATGTATAGGAAAGCTCTACCATTCATATCATGCCACTTCTAAAATAATAAGAAGGTTCCGTGACATCATAGAGTAGGTTTGTACCTAAGGTCATGGTGAAATGGTCATAAGGTCATGCAAAATGTAAACGGTGATGAAACCTAACCTATATGCTAGTTCAGACATAATACCTATGATAGGCATGAATGGGTCGAAACCTTTGAGAGAGTGTACAGAAACTAGACCCTACATGACAACCATATTAGTCCAAAACAACCCAAAATAGTCAATAAAGAATCCAAACGATAGGATATAGGGAGGAATGATCATGACAAACAAATTCAAAGGAAACAGTGCGGTGGACGATGGGCCATAAAAGGGAATGTAAAGTGTAGACCCAATGTTCACGCATCCACTACCACCCCCATGAGGGTGACCAATAGTGCAAAGACTGAGCAAAAGGAATAAAAATCCTCCAAAAATGGAGTAGAGGATGGAATATGACCATTCCCAAATCTATGAGCACGGTAAGGGGTTGTGATGCCCCCAAGTATAACACCAGGGTCTGTACTAGGACCAAGGACGGGTGATAGGATACCAAGCATGTCAAAAATAAAAGGACCCAAACTCAAGAGAGCATAAATATACTCAAGTAAATGCGATCCCAAAGGCCAACTAACACACAAAGAGCACACTCCTAAGAAAATATACAGCCAAAATACAAGCAAACCAAGGGCAGGATATGTGAGCTCCCAAATGAAGTAGGTATGTCTCACCTAGGAGATGCTCGAAACTCCCATACACTACAAGAGGAGTTACGTAACCAATTATAGTGGTCCTCAGCTTCAACACATAAAGCGACTGTGCTGTCCGACCTCTACCTGGTCGGGACACCTACAAAATAACCTCTGCAAGTACCCCCTATGATAACCTACGTAAGGAAACTAAGGTCACCTCAATATAATCAATGCTTAGGTGGACAGTCGCAGGCAGGATTGAACATATGGGAAGGTTAACAAATCCTGAAACTCTCGAAAGAGCCCCCAAATACAAATACAATCTTGGGAATATCTCCGGTGCTACTCAGTTATGACTAGGGGTCATCCCAATCAATAACCGCTCACACTGCCTTATGCTTAACTCCCTTTTGAGAGGAGGATCCTGAGAAACACTAGTTATACCAAGGATTTCACACACTCACCTAGATAGACACATACATGTTGTTGTTTAGTGGTCTTGGAGAATTTACTCACAATGAACTATTCCAAGACCCTAAAACCTAAGCTTGTTGGTGCACCCTAGAAAAGAAAAGAGTGTAGTTCATTTTAATTTAGCGTTGATTTTAATTGGCTGTAATTACTCAAAGGGAAATGATTGTGCAAATAATGAAGTTACGACTCAGCAGTGAAATAAATATGCACACCATAACAAACAATGCTAAGTGCAATCTTTGTCAAATGAAAAATAGGGTATGCCGCTACATGATATGAATAAATATATATTCCTTTCTGAATACCAATGCAATCCTTCCTATATGAAATCCTAAATAAAACTCTCATCCAAGACATCCAATGCAAGTACCTCCTCAAATCCATATGCAAGATGCAACTAAGAGTGCAACTACTTTGTACTTTTCAATATAAAAGAATGAAAAATGCACTAAAAGTCATCTAAAACTCTCAGTCTCTGTAGCAAGTATAAAAGACAAGCCCAACAAGACACCGAGACAAAAAAGAGTAATGCACTAATGGGAAAACAAAAGGGATAAATGACTAAAACTACTTAAAAAAAATCAATGAAAAAGCAATCTCTGGTCACAAAAGAAGCATCCAATAGACAACATCAGACCCAAGGAAGACCCAACCACACTCACAACCCACCCAGCAACTTCCCACAACATCAAACTCACCAAAAGGGAGGATGTACGTGACTGTTTAAAGAACAGCTGTGTATATACGCAACTTTTAGCCAAAAATTTGCATGTATATGTGGATTTTGGCCAAAAACCTGCATGTATATGCGACTTTTGGCCAAAAACCTACATATGTACGTGACTTTTGGCCAAAAACCTACGTATACAAAGAAGGCAGTGGTAAAAAGTAGGCCAAGGGTCAAACCAATAAAGGAGAGTGTCAATGGATGAACATAGTATAAAATGCAACACATAAACAAGGAGAAACAAAGAGCAAGTCAATAATATCAAGCCTATTGTGCCGATAAAAACCCCCAAAGGAAAAATGACTAGGAACTCCCCGGCGAAGTCGCCAATTCTGTTACGGAGAGAAATTCCTATGGCTTGGGGTACCACAACAGACAGATTGACTCCAGAAATCAATCCTTTCCAATATGCAGTAGGAATTAAATGTCTAACACTAAAGGATCAGACGTTGTACCTTATTCTGGACGGTTGAAGTAGATCCTCGTTGAGCTTTCCAACTTCAGCTTGAATTGATAGATTACTTCCTCAACAACAAGTAAACAATACAAGCATTCTATATATCATGGTGTTAGATCTATTCTATCATATATAATCAATAATGTATAAGCATTTGACATAATCCAATGGATAAAATATTCATTCAAACACACATTATTGTATAGGAAAAGATATTTCTATTAATATAAATCAGAGATTACAAGATACAACCTCCGACGGCATGTCTACGAACCGGATAAACTGAATCCCCCACTTGGGACTCCACCACTTCAATCCTCCATCTCTCGATAGCAAACTCACAAGAAAAAGTAAAGCTTGGGAAGAGCACACTAGTGCTCCAAGGGACAAAGGGATGCAGACTTAAGCATAAGTTCCATCAACAATGGACTATAGTTTTTTTGCTCTCAATTCTCTCTTATTCCTTCAATGTACCAAGGGGTTCCTTATATAGCTTTTCAAAGGTGAAATGAAAGGTCAAATCCAAGCGATCTCAAGGCATAGGGAAGGCCAGAAGTCAAATGAGTCGGATCCATGTCAAGGAAAACTCCAAAAGGATTTGGATTTTCTATACATCCCGATGTATGCGGTTTTAGTGGTCAAACCCGCATATATATGCACTTATAGGTTTAAAAGTAATGTGTATCATTTTTCACGTGTTTTTAGGGATGGTCAAGGAAACATCAAAGGACAAAAAATGGTCCATGGGTTCTAAGGAGTCTGCAGCAGGATAGGGGAAGTCCATACAAAGTGTGATTCACCTGGTGTGGTAAAATCAGCTGCAACAAATGCATAACAAAACAATATCATGAAATGACAATTGAATACTTATCTTTATTTTTTTCGTGGGTAGACTCCTTCTTGAACCTTTAGCTTCATCTTCTTCTTCATTCATAATAGCATCGTTTCTTATCCAAATGCTAAGATGGACAAGAGTTTATTCAAGAGTTTATTTCTTCATATTCCTCATCGCTTGAGGGATCTTCTTTGGATGGTGATATCTTGATATTTAGTTGCTCCCATATTCTTTTCTCTTATTATTAGTTGAGCTTCCTCTTGTGTGTGCTCTTCCTAGAGTCTACTGAAAGTAATCACTTCCTTCTAGCACACATTCTTTGAATGAGTGAATCCCATGATCCTGGGAGGCCATTCAAGGTGGTTATCACCACTTCTTCTACTACTTCAAGTTGTTCTCTGATTTGAGAGATGACTATATGGTCTCTGCATTCCGGATCTTCACATTCTTCAACTGGTTTCTTAAGGTCATATTCTGATTTATGTTCTTCCCTTCAAATAGCTTGGTCAAGGAATAAACATCTCTTTCGGTGTCTTTAG
Source organism: Pseudotsuga menziesii (assembly GCA_001517045.1). Taxonomy (NCBI): domain Eukaryota; kingdom Viridiplantae; phylum Streptophyta; class Pinopsida; order Pinales; family Pinaceae; genus Pseudotsuga; species Pseudotsuga menziesii. The sequence goes on along the minus strand of LPNX010191042.1, from coordinate 322,744 downwards.
GGAAGACACTTATGGTACAAGTTGATTTGTGAATAAATCAACAATTATCTTCTTGGCTTTGACCAAGTTCTTCTTGTGTACGGCTTTTAGCCTCATCTCCCTCTGGAACTGGAACCTCTCTACTCATGCACGTGTCTGATTCATTTTCTTCAGAGAGATAAAATACTTCCATGCTTAGAATTTTTTAACTCAACCAAGTTTATCATCAAGCTGATGTGATAGATCACTTTGAAATGATAACCTCAAATGTAAATAGCAAAAGATTAGATCTTACCAATTTGAGGTGTCCGTCCTGGTTCTGGAGCTGGCTGATCTAGGGTTTTTCATAGAAACCCTAATTTTCAAAAATTGGAATATTTTAGATCTAATTCGATAGAAATATATATCTCTTCAAGTTGATCTATCCAATGTACTCCTTTTCTAAAAATAGTGGAGGGAAGCTCGTAGAACAGGAAGCCCTAGTTGTCCAATTTATTGTATAGGAATTCCTGTCACTATTTCTCTGATATATCTAGAATTACTACTCCTCTATGTCTAAAACTTCGAGCTGAGGTATCCTCATATGTCCCTATTCCAACACCACAGGTTTCATTAGAATTGGTTTCACCAATTGGGACTTATGATCATTTTCCCAAGGTGACCTGTTACAGGATTGTTTAGAACAGTGAATTTGTATAGACTTCCACATGTCACTATTTCCTCTTCTAGGTCTGAAATTCATATCATAGAAATTAAATTCCATTCCCTTTCTAGAACATCTTCATGAATTTCATTTGGACCTTTGTATCCCAAGATATATCAATTCTCCCTAGGTGTCCTATTTAGGGATGAATTTTGGAAGAGGCTAGAACCCTAACTTGGAGGGATCATATCTCCCAGAATATAGCGAATGGAGGCTAAATTTTGGACACAGTGTAAATCAATATTTCATCTTCATCCTTTGCAATTTTCAGTTCCTGATCCTTCTCCAATCTCGGGATATAGCGAATGTACCAAAACTTAGCAGTTTTAGTATTTAGGGTTTTTCTAGCTCGAGGTCAAACTAGGGTTTGAATTTCCCAAAGTTTCACCCAACCAAAAAAATTGATCCAAGTCTATAAAATTCAATTTTGATGAGGAGAGAAATCCTATGCTGGTCTCACTAAAAAATTCCTCTTCTGTAGAAATCCCTAATTTCCCGCACTGAAAACTGGAAATGCTTGGAATGGAATTCCGCTTTGACAAAAAGATGTGCCCTTCAATGGAGAGTCAGCCTAACATAATTTTGCTGATGGATTATGGAGAGAGACCCAAAAAGTAATAATCCCTATATTTTTTTACTGCACAATGTCTTCTTCTCAGGTTAGCTCTGATACCATGTTAGATTTTTATCATACAAGCTAGCATTATGATCTTAGGATATTTAACTGGGAGAATAACATGCATAGCAATAAAACACAAGAGACAAGAGACACAAAGAATTTTCCTTAGGGAAACCATAAAGGAGAAAACCCCACAACTTCCTCAGAGATAGAATCAGCACCAAAAGTAAAACCCAAAAACATAAAGATGATCTCCCGACAGTAGCAGTCTCTCTCTTGTCTCGGTAACTTCTCCTCTCACTCATGCGCCCCAATGAGTGAGTGTGTATGTGATAAATAGAGAGGCTCACTCTCTATTTATATTCTTTTGTTCACTTGAAACCCACTCCAAAATGTCAGCTTCACTTAACAATTACTTACTAGAGCCGACATCTATAGGAGTGTCTAGTAACCCTAGTGCCCCACAACTTGTGGGGACTTTACCTCCTTCGACCAACGGGAGGGTAACACAATGGTGGAGACTATTTCCCCGACTTATAATGACTCACCTAGGGTCGAATTCTCTAGGATATTATAATAACCCTAGTGCCTATTATGGAGAGAAATTCCTATGGCTTAGGGTACCACAACAGACATCTTGACTCCAGAAATCAATCCTTTCCAATATGCAATAGAAATTAAATGTCTAACACTAAAGGATCAAACCTCGTACCTCATTCCGGATGGTTGAAGTAGATCCCCGTTGAGATTTCCAATCTTCATCTTGAATTGATCCGTTACTTCCTCAACAACAAGTAAACAATACAAGCATTCTATATATCATGGTGTTAGATATATTCTAGCATATATAATCAATAATGTATAAGCATTCGACATAATCCAATGGAGAACATGTTCATTCAAACACACATTACTGGACAGAAAAAGATATTTCTATTAATATAAATTAGAGATTACAAGATACAACCTCTGACGACATGTCTGCGAACCGGAGAAACTGAATCCCCCACTTAGGCCTCCACCACTTCAATCCTCCATCTCTCGATAGCAAGCTCACTAGCAAAAGGAAAGCTTGGGAAGAACACAAAAGTGCTCCAAGGGACAAAGGGATGCAGACTCAAGAATAAGTTTCGGCAACAATGGACTATAGTTTCGTTGCTCTCAATTCTCTCTTATGCCTTCAATGTACCAAGAGGTTCCTTATATAGCTTTTCAAAGGGGTAATGAAAGGTTGAATCCGAGTGATCTCAAGGCATAGGGAAGGCTAGGAGTCAGATGAGTCAGATCCATGTCAAGGAAAACTCCAAAAGGATTTGGATTATGCACACATCCCGATATACGTGGTTTTAGTGGTCAAACCCACGTATGTACGCGCTTATAGGTTTAAAAGTTGCGTATATCATTTTTCATGTGTTTTTAGGGATGATCAAGGAAACATCAAAGGACAAAAAGTAGTCCATAGGGTCTAAGGAGTCTGCAGCAGGACAGGGTAAGGCCATACAAAGTGTAATTCACCTAGAGTGGTGAAATCCACTATAACAGTGCCCCATAACTGTGGGGACTTTAACCCTTAACCAATAAGAGGGCTACCCATAATGACTTGACATGACTTGTTTACATTATAGAAACTTCCCAGAATAAACATTGGGGTATGACATGAATCAAGTACATTACAAATACATCCTGAAATAAACATTGGGTTACAATACATAAGAAATAAGGATGAATACATTATGAATTTACAAATAAATCAGCAGAATTAATAAGACATCAAATGAGTCTTAGTTATGATAAAACAATTTCAGTTAATTAAGGAATGAATTGCTTAATTTATAAAAGTGGTTGTTGATGATGACACTGATGGAGAAGCACTAGCTACCTTCAATTATGTTGAATTACATTCAATTATGTTCAGTTACATTCAACTCAGTTCAGTTACATTAAATTATGTTTAGTTACATTCATTTCCATTTAGTTACATGCAATTTCATTTAGTTCAGTTCAGTTCATTCAGTGAACAACTTAGTTAGAGACAATTAAACTCAGTGAATTAATGGAGGGTGCATATCTTCAATGTGGGAGTTAATTATGAAGTGCCAAATTGGCACCAAGTGTCTGGGGGTGCATGGTTGAAGATGAGATAGTGTTCTCAGTGTTAATATGTTACTCAACCATGCAAATATTTTCTACCTTCCTTATATGACCTAATTTGACCTGTTAATAAATTGATATGCACTTGGTAAGATCGTCACAATGTTCCATTTGATCTTTACTCTCTTATGCTCTTAAAATAAATTTGTTATTGTGATGTAATAATTCTTTGTCGATTATCAGCCATACTCTAACATTGTTTGCTTGGTTTTTTATCCTCTGAATTAGTGGAAGGGTTTCCCAAGGTATTTCCTGTGTTCTATGGTTTTATTTATTTATGCCTTTGGATTATTGATGAGATCTATCTGCACTCTAATTGTGGATTAAATTTTTAAAGTTCAAGTTTCTTCATATTTTCTCAAACACTAACAGTTTCCTTTTATTTTTGAATTTTGTTATTATAGATCTCTTTTTGGTATAGTGTATCTTTTCATTTTTCTAGGGTGTTTTATTCTTCTCTTTGCTAGATTAATATATCACTAGTTGCATGCATGTTTCACTTGTTATTTCATTTGGTACCATTTACAAAGTTTATATTACATTATGGGAGCATGGTTTACATTACCCTTTATTTACATATGCATTGTTGGATTGGTTGTCTTACATCTCATCACCATATCTCCCATGAGGTACTCTTGTAGACTTCAGGGTGACCCCCTTTGTACAATATCTTAGGCTACATTATTGGATCTATAATTCATGATCCAATTTGAATTTTTCATGATCACCAAATTAAATTTTTAATTCATCTCATACAGACTCCTTACTGTCCATATCACCTTCACCTCGCTACATTATTGACACCATGGCTAATAATATCACCACTTCCATTGGAATTCTTGATACTAGTAGCATTCCCACTTTTAGTGGAAAAATCATTCCTATTTTAGGTGTAGCAACCATTTTTTGTGGTTCCACTAGTGGAGCTATGACCAACACCATTATTCCACCCCCCTATACCTCATATGCTACTATGATTCTTGCATTCATGGCTAATATCAACCTTCCAAACTTGGAAATACTTACCAATGACCCCATTCATCATGATTGTACATGGCCTCCTGTTATACCAAAATCCTGTCACCATCATGTGATAAGACATTTGACATACCTACTTGCCCTGAATCCCAGCTTCTGGAGTGGAAACTAAATGGTTTTTCATCAATCTGTCATACAAATTCCCAGCATCGCTCATGCCCCTTTATCCAGAAGCAGTACCCCTACACACATCGCCTTTCATCGGTTGTCCATAAGTAGTGCCACCACCCATTTCCCTTGGTCCATAGGCGGTTATTACCAGAACCACTCTGCCATAGAAGGAGAAGCGCGGTAACTTGGGTTAAAAGGGAAAAAGAGAAGTTTCTTGAGGCTTCTAGATGATAAGCCTTTTGTACTGCCTTATCCCTACTGCTGTGGGTTGGTTGAGCTTGAGATCCCTCATCCTCGGATCTTAGAGGCCACCTCACCCACTAATTTCTCAACCATCTCTATCCATTAAAGCCCTATAAATATGAGCTCATAGCCATGGTTGAGGGGAGAAAATTTGAAGGTATTGTTATGCTGTTGGATTGATTCTTAGCCCAAGATCATTTGGAGAGAGCATAGAGACCTAGAGTCAGAGCTTTTGGGGATTAAGAGTTGGTTTCATGGAGATGCATGTCAACACTGAGGCTTGGTTGTAAACTTCTTCATATTTCTAATGCAAGTTGATTTCTGTCCCACATATGATGTTGTTGTTGTGATTTCACATATATATGTTGCTAGATTCCTTAGTCACTAGCATAGATTAGTATATCATACTCTGGTTGGTTTGATTCGTTTTGTGTTAATATTTTTTGCAGGTACACAGGTGAACTGTCAAAGCCTTGTATTCCAGGTATCTACAGCATCTAGGGAGAGTATTCAACCTATATCCTCTATTTGTTCTGGATATGAACCATTCAGACCAGTGGAACACCTTGTTGTCCGCAGGAGGTGAAATATTCTAGCTAACAAATCTGGCGACTCTGCTGGGGAAAGTCCTATTGGTTGTTCTTGTTAACCCAAAAATCCCCCACACGGCTCTCAATGGCCTACACCACCTAAGGACACCACATCACAACAATCATTTCACTCCATAAGACCTTCCATGACCTTCCATTTGGCCCCCACACCTCCAAAAGAGCCCAAGGATGAAGAAAAGGGCTTAAAACCCCAAAAAAGAGCCCAAAATAGGCCCCCAAGAGCTAAAGCCCCCTAAAAGGGACAAAAAACCTGAAAGGGGCTAAAGTTAGGGTGGAAGGAGATAAAGGCCCAAAAAAGGGGCTAAAGCCTTGAACAAGGGCTTAAAACCCTAAAACCCCTTGGAAAAACAATATAAAGAGGGTGGGGTATCACTCTCAAAACACTCCTCATTTGCATATTGTTATGCTACCCATGGATGCTTTGAGGCCTCTTGCTCTCAAGCCACCCACTCTCCCTCTCATCCATCTCCTTTTCTCCAGGCCATTGCTTCCCAACTAAGAGAGAGGTGCTCTCATGAGCTATGGCATGGTGGTCCATTTCCACCTAAGTGAGGTATAATCTCATTTCTATTTATGTTTGTTTACTTATGTTGTTTTCTAACTCATATTTTCATTTGCAGGTTTTTCATTAACAATTGTTTACAGGTTTTCTCCATGGTAGCTTAGGTTTATTTTGCAGGTTTTGGAGGCAGAACCCTAACCCACTGTATGCAGAGCGGTTCAGAAGGGCTGCATCTCCGTATTTCTTTCTGATTTGCTCTTATATGTAGTATGCAACAACTGCCATTTACTTGTTTTAGTGTAGCTTAGCTTAGTTTCAATTCACAACTCTCTTTTTACTATTTTACATTCCATTTTTTATTGTTTTCTAAGGGTAGAAACCTACCCTTGTACGCTATAGGCATAAGGGAGCCATTTCTACCCCTGTAGGGAGGAAAAATTCTCACTACAGCTTTGGCAACTCTCTTGGGTCGATCCCATAGGATCCCTGGGCAAAAATTTCAAAGTTTTTCAAGATTTTCAGTTTTTACCCTAGTTTTCAAAAATGTTCTGTTAGATCTGCTTAGATTTTCTTTATTCCTTGTTTTCTGTCAGTGCCAAATCCTCTTCTAGGCTGAGACGAGTTAGATTGACCCCAGTACCAATTACTGTCGGCCAAATCTGACCCTGCAGCACCAAAACACCCCTTTTTGGAGTAGGTCGCTCTTATCGGGGGAAAAGGTGAGGCAAGGCACCCTTAATTGGTAGAAAGGCATGCCCAGGGCACACTTAATCCTCAGACAGGTGTGACTTCAACCCAACAGCTCAAGTTGTGGCTGTTTTGGCATTTTGTGTGACCCCTTCACTTATTTCTGGAAAAATCTTGTGGCCCCCTCGTGGGATTTAGTCAGAAAGGTGCGGCCTGTCACACAGAAGTTGTTTTTCAGTTTAATTAATAGTAATTTCCAGATTTATAGGACTGTTAGTGCAGCCCAGCCACCTCTGTCCTCCATGACATGTCTCTTTTTTATTCCATTTTTCATTTTTTGTAAATAAATCAATGAACAATCTGTATATGCCAATCCAATCACTAAGGTTCAATAAAATGAATTAGCCTAACTAAAAATAACATAAAATTAACCATCTTGCTACCTCCTTCCTCCTCTACCCAGTCGTCACCCTCCGGGGTATTCTGGGATACTATGAAGGGATAGCTCGTATAGATTTTGGCACTCCATGGCATTTTTCCTAAACCATTAAAACTAGGTGACCTAGAAGGTACAGGGGGTAGAGAAGGAGGGATTCTCACGGTGCTAAGAGTCCTCTTGGCTTGACCAACCTAGCACCTGGGAGGTGACCTAAGGATCTACGAATGTGTTTAGTCCCATTGTGTTGACAGCCTAGCACCTTCTCTTGGTTGAAGAAGAATACCATTGAGAGGCAGACATTTAGTTAGGCCAATAATTCAGGGTTAATCACTACATTTGCTTACAAATTTTTGTTCATGTTTGCATACAAAACAATGATGTGAGCTCTACCATGAATTCATAAACCATATTGCAAACCAAATACCAGAACAAGAAAGAAAACCAACACACCATACCACATAATTAACCCAACTCAGTTCATGACGCTAAGTGAGCCTTAAAAATTACCAATTTTACACTAAGTTCAATCAACTCTGCAGTCTTTGAGGACATAAGTCCCTGACTACTACAACTATGGGAAGTACTTGGGATTTTCCCAGAAACTCATTGTGAGGAGTGCCATAGGAACCCCAAAGCAGCTAGCCGTTGAGAGAAATTTCCAAGCGAAACGGGAAACGACCCCTTCCGATTGAGTAGAGTTACCCGTGAGGAATAAGCCAAGCATTGTCTTCTGGCAGTCTTGGTGGCCGAGAGACCACCTTCAGCCAGTAGAAATCCATTGAAACCAGGGTCCAAATTTCATACCCACCAGTTTCATACACACAAGCAAACAAAATTGATCCTCCATGATCTTCCTCATGCCTAAGAGGTGAACCACCACCATTTTGAACACTCAGTAAGCACCATCGTAGTCAGTCTCAGTGATCTCCCATACCATCAGAGGGCCACACAACCTCTAATTCTGATTCAGACCCATATCATTCTGAACCAGACCTCCACACCGCACCATCTAGCCCCATGGCTACTGCAAACCCAGATCCATTTTCCGGTCTAACCTTAGCAAGTGGACCCATGTCCACATCACAACCAGTCACCCAAAACATGGCAAGTGGTCCAAGAACAATCATGCAGAATGTCATTAGCCAATTTCCACCACCCATAGTGACCAACCAAGCTAGTCCAGTCGCCACACATGGGGGCAGTGGCCTCTCCACACACATTGTCCCACCTGCCACATAGGGGGGCAGTGCTCCAACCACCCACATTTCCCCTACCACCATGCAAGGGGGAAATGCCCCCACCACCCACACCATCCCTCCCACAACACTTGGGGGCATTGGCCCCTCTACCATGGTACCACCATAAGCACTCCCAACCATGCAGATGCATTATGCACCTGCAAACCCCACTCCCATTGCAGCCCCATCCCACATCAACTTGGGGTCAAATATGCCATTCATGGTCCGCTTGAACTTGCCTGACTTGGCCAGATTGATGAATGACCCCATCCATCACCAAGATTTTTTTCCACCCATGCCAACTAAGCTTCCATTAGACATCCCAAAGTTCGAAGGAAAAACTGGGGAATGTCCTCACAATCATATAATGGCATTCCATCTATGGTGCTCATCCAATAGCATCGTAGAAGACTCCATCAGACTAAGGCTGTTCCAACACACCCTTACAGGTGCCACAGCCAAATGGTACATTGAGCTACCACAAGCCAAGTACCCCGGCTTCAACTCCCTAGCCTTCATGTTCCTATAGTATTTCCAGCTCCCAGTCAAATATGATGAGGGGGTGGAGATCTTGCTATCCTGTCTCCAAAACACCGCCACCCACCTCACCGATCACATCCATGAGTGGTGGAGGTGTCGCAGCTTGTGTAAGATCCATCTTGATGACATGATCTTCTTGGATTGGTTCCTCAAGATTTTTCTCCCACCCATCGCAAAGGACATTGCATCTGAACGTCCCCAATCTAAAGAAGAGGCCATACTAAAGGCCCAACAATTTGACCCCATCTACGCCTAGTCGGGATACTTGTATACTGTCATCCCAGACGCTCCCTGTCCAAGTACCTCTTACCTTGATGCACCGGGGACATCCCAAGCAATAGATGGCATTATAGGGCCAGTCTCTCAACAACCACCATCTCAACCAACACCACCTACCGTTGCACCACAACCAAGCAACACTACTAATGTTGCTTACCAAAACCAAGCTCCAAACTATGCTATAATGATGTCTCAGTCTGGAGCAACAACTTCCTATGCACAACCTGTGCCACCGCAGTAGGCTCAAGCTATGGCTTGGCCAACACAACAGTATGTGGGGAAAATTCTAACATTCATGGCACCACCACCCCCACAAATCTACTATGCACCACCAGTGCAACAAGTCCAAGCCCCCGCCCCTGCTCCACCCACTCCATTGGGACAAGTGTTTGCATAGCAAAACCGTCCCAACCAGCCTACCCCCAACAATCAACAAGGGAAATCTAGAAATAACCCACCCTATAACCAGGGAAACAACCAACTGCAAGGAGGTGGTCAACAACCGAATCTTCCCAGCAATGCCGCAGCAAACCAGCGAGCCCAGAACCCCTCGCCACCAAATGCACCAAGATGCAATGCCACATTGCACACAAACCAACCATGCACACTCTGTGAGGTCTATGGGCACTATATATTTGAGTGTCCCCTCATGGGTTGCGTGAAGTAGGCCATTCAAAATGAGGCCCAATAGGCTTCCAATGCCATAAACCAAGCACAAACCAACCCAGCACCACAAGGACCTCCTCCCATGGTGCTTCAAAACCCACTACCAGTCCAAGGATTGGTAGCAACCGCTACCCCTCCCCAGGCCAATCCCAATGCTCCGGGGTCACCACCCATGGCCGAAATAGGTGTCCACCACCTGATGACAATGACCACTGAAGAGGTTAACTTACAAACTAGACAAAACCAGTATGGTATCACTACCGAACCTGTTGACTCGTCAGCAACATCTACATATAAGACAACCAACTTACCTCTCTAGTCACCCCCATTTTCATGCCCCCCCATACGCAGAATCGCTAATAATCCCACAGCTAGAGCTGCAGTCAACTATAGCATTGTGGATGATTTGGCCCAAAATCCAACTGCCATGTCCTCTCTTGAGGTACTTAAAACGTGCCCAACGCAGCGAAAAGCCTTACTAGCCACTCTAGGGGTAGTAGACCCCTACGATTCCAAGCTAATCACATTTGAAATAGAGAATGGAGAGCCGCGAATGCCCTCCACTGTCGCCTTCCAAATCCCGGTATCCATCCAGAACTTGGTTTTGCACCGATGCATAGTGGATGAGGGGGCATCCATGTGCATCATTTCTACCTTGGTTTGGAAGAAGCTTGGATCACTGATTCTACAACCATCCTCCATGACTCTGTGGGCTTATGATGGACATCCCACTAAAGCCCAAGGAATCCTCCCGCATGTCCCCATCATGTTAGTCGGGAAGACAGTCATGATCGACATCTAGGTCGTTAATGCTCAATTGGATTACAACCTCCTCCTTGGGAGGAGTTACATGTATTCCATGCAAGCCGTCGCATCAACTGTCTTCCACCTCATGATGTTCCCCCACAAAGGGAATATTGTGACAGTTGACCAGCTCACCTACCACGATCCAAAAGGGTTAACTGCACCTGCCAACGTTATCCCTACCATCACCACCACCGAGCCGCAAGGGGAGACCACACATGCTAATGTCATCCCTGCAACCAACACTATGGTTGAAAACACACCAGCTTCCCCACCATTGAATGTGGGCCCTAGGTTGTTTACCAATCCCACCATGACAGCTCCTTTCCCATTGGTGTCACCACCACTAACACAAAAGCAAACTGTGGACTTGTGCATGGTCTCATCAAGCACCGCTCCACCCAAATAGCAACTGCAGCCACAACCCCAACCAGAACCACAACATCATCTGTAGTCATAACACTAATAGCAGCCACAACACCACCCACAGCAGTAGCATTATGCGTAGCCACAACCATAACCTCACCCCCACATGCAACTAGCTGGGAGTTATGTGGGCTCATCTCCAGTCCATACAATTCCCTTCTTCTTTCCCCCACCTGGTGTCATGAGCAAGCTGGTCATGGCCACCTTAAGCTTACCCAACTTTACGTTGGGGATCCCGGTATGGTATCTAGATCCACCAGCTCAACCAGAAATGGCCCAAGTTGTGTTAACTCCGGTGCAACCTATTGCAGTTGAGTCTCACCCCCCACCCGGTCTACATAATCCAACTGCCACACCCACACCTGCACCGCCCCAACCCAAAAGGGTGAGGGAGAAGAACACCAAAGCCACCGCGGAACCATGACTAGTCCCACCTTCTGCTGTCTGTGAACACCAGGGCCATCCAACTTAGGATTTCCCTAAAATCCCAGTGATCTGTGCACATATGGATGCCATGGATACAAATGAAAACATCCCCGTGGTTGAACTCCCAACTATGCCAGTAGTAAAGAACAAGGCACTAAGGACAAACCATGTTTGCACCCTTTGTGGCTTGTATGGACATTACTCCCACCATTGCCAAGACTTGCCCAAATTTCGAATGCCTCTTGCTAACCTCTGTCACCATTCCCTTGAGTCTGAGATCACCTTGATCGAAGACGTTCACCCACCACCACCTCCTTCATCTAACACCATGTCTATTTACATGATCTCTAGTTCTACAGACCCTCTTGTCTCCACCATCATCGACGGTCCATTAGACCTGTCTCTTCCGTTATTTCTGCTGCCCCAGCTCCATCCACAACTGCAACCTCAGTCGCAACCTCAACCTCAATTGATCCTTTTCCTTTTCCTTTTCCTTTTCCATTTCCTTTTCCTATCATCCAGGATCATGAGTAAGTCTATCTTGGCAACCCACAATCTACAATATTTCACACTGGGAGATCCTATGTGGTACCTTGAACCACCTACCATACATCTGAAGCCCCAAGATGTGTTGACTCATGTCTAGCCAATTGAGATGATGTTGCACCTACCTCCAGGTCCATCAAAGATTCCTTCCGTCTCCAAGCCTTCCCCTCTTCCTCCAATAGAGACTAGGGGCAAGGCCACAAAAACCACAACCAATACCATTTACATGGTCTCTAGCACCAGTTTCCCTTCTGTTTCATCGATCATGGAAGATCCACCTAATCGATCCTAGCACCACTTACGTGATGACGGAGAGATTTGTAAGACCGCCTTCAGTTTGACCCCATTCCATTTAAACCATAGTGTGGAATCAGTTCTTCCCATAAAAGGCTAGATTCTATCACACCACCTTGCCAATGACCTTCATCTTGGCAAGGAGGCACACCTCTTCGCTGACTCAGATGACCAACTCTTGAACAAGCTATGCAATGGGCTCCACCTCAAGAGAGTCTATTCCTAATGAGTCCCTTATACTGTAAGTTTTTTCCCTTTATTGTTTTTCAACGTTTTTTAGCACAAGTCAGGGGTAGCACCATTAGCTTCCAATCCAAAGTTACCTGGAACTGGTTCGAGACAGCTCTCACACCTCCAGGATCAAACTTTCATTTCCTTATGAGACCATCATCTCATGTTTAATAAGTGAATTTCAGGACCATTTCCCACAAGTCACCTTGATTCACGAGCCATGACATGACGATGTGAGTGTCTATGGACTGGTACTCGTATCACACTGCCCAGTAGCAACTCATGCAAGCTATCAGGCCATTGCCCGTTAAGTATTGTACTATAATTTTAGTTTTTTTATTTATAATTGTCTTTTGCACCACACCTTATGTGGAGATCAGGACCATCGTCCACAAAACCCTTTGTTTTTCTTCCATGTATTTGACATAGAAGTGTCCTCGGGCCGCTACCCGTTAAGGACTATAATTTTAGCTTTTATTTTGTATTTTTAACACATAGCTTGTCTTTTCTTTTCACCCCACCTTACGTGGATCTCCATACCACTGTCCACAAAATGATTTCTTTTCTTACACGTATTCGGCATATAAATGCCTCTAGACTTGTACTTACATTGCATGTAGTCAAGTTCGTCCACTGCAACACACACACACGCTCTCCTGACCTCTATCCAAGAGCCACCTCAGTTTTCATGCCTCTATCACACCGTCTCATAGGCCACTATCGCGATCTATCCCAAGCATGTATTGGTATGTTTGAGAGCCTTCTGCTCTGTCCATACTATGTGGATGACCTTTGGACCTCTGTCCACTATCTCGACATGGGGCAACGCTCATGCCACTGTAGTCGGTTGACCACATTGGAGTTTTGTTTAAGCTCTTTTATGACTCCTTAAAACAATGAAAAGATCACCCAGTGTAGCTGCTTCCTTTCCTACTTGCTAAAGTATAGGAAAGGGTGTCTACATCATCTTGTTTACTTCCTTTTGCGGACCATGTAGACCATTTCATGAAAAGGACCTCCTTGGCACACTCAAGCCAAGACTGTTCCCCTCTGCATACTTTTGTGCTTTCTCGGGTAGAGGGGCTGCACTTGACGAAAAATCTCACCAGGGGTTGTCATTAAGCTATTTTCTAGCCGTGTCAACAAGAAAAGATCACCAAGAAAACTTGGTTTCGTTCATGCTCATAAAAGTATTTGAATGACCATCCAGTTAGTATAGGTTTAACCTTTTCTGTCCTGATTGGACTACCAATGGTAAAGAAGTCTCTCATCCCCTCCAGGATGGGCGAGCTCTCCTATGTATAATGTTATCCTTTTTTGGCCATAGGAGACTACCAACGAGAAAGATCCCCCAATGGAGTCTTCTTCGTGCTTCCAGACTCTCTAAAATTGAAAGCACCATTGAGCATTTACCTTCTCGAGCTTGCCAAAAATCCACGAGATCGTACCACAATGGGGTTCCTAGACACCACCCCATAGAAAATATTTTGGTAGCATCCCCACATTGGATTGCCTTTGTTCAGAGTACTATGCAATGTGTCTTCCTTGGATCCCATCAGTATCAAAAGTGCCCTTTGCCTCCAAGTATTTTCCCTCTGCAGTGACATGCCCGGTATTACAGCTATGATCCCATTCCCATGAGTTAGTTTCATTTGCTGCCTGGTCTTCCCTGCCGTCATACTCTGAACAAAGGAAGTTTGAGTCTCCCACTCCCCCCCCCCTACCCCTATTTAGTTTTTCCCTTCCCTCCCATCCCCCCCTAATTCAGTGAGTCAGTCCATAGATTGCTTCACACCTTTCGGTTATCCCTCACACTCCTGGTCAAGGAAACATCATTTCCTGGACTAGGGGCAAGTCTCCCTCTGTCAACGCCAACACACATATTCCAGAGGATAGACCCAGAGGTCCCTGTACCTTGGTTTCATTAACATCATCGATGAGTTTCATGGACCACTTGAGAGGAGTCCTTAGTGCCTCTCCGGATGGTTGTTTCTCACGTCCTCGACTTCAACTCCATCATCGCACTGTTGAGATTCATACAGGGTTTTTTCCACACAGTACTTGGTCGAAGACCCCGGATGTCACCCAACTCTAGCAAATTGGTGAGTCCACTCAAGGGACCTAAACAAGTTATGTCCCTTGTGATTTTTGGGTTGCGTTGGAGACACTGATCAGAAGCCCCAGTAGTGCTTCAATATACCTTTATGATTTATACAGCATACTTCTACCACAAAGACTCTGACTCTCAATCAATGAGTCCATATAGCTATGTACCGTTCCAAATCCAGCAGACCATCAGTCATGAAGATATAGCATTCCATGAATGCCATGGGTCCAAGGTACCAGATCAGTATTGTATTCAGCCTCACATGAGAGGCAGCCAGCATTGTAACATCAGTTGTTTATGATCGGCTCCTGTATTTTAGAGCATATATCAAATGATTCTTTTGACATTGTCATGATCATGATAATGCCCGCCTCATCCATATACATGTCACACATTTATTGTATCTCACCCATTGATGGGAACCAAATCAATACAAAAACCAAAAGCCACCATGCCCCAGCCCCGGAAGTACCACCTCTCGACAACAAATCCTATGATGTCCGTCGGCCATACATTAAGCTCCCACCCTCACACATTAGGGGGTAATCTGTTAACCTAAAAATCCCCCACACAGCTCTCAATGGCCTACACCACCCAAGGACACCACCTCACAATACTCATTTCACTCCATAAGACCTTCCATGACCTTCCATTTGACCCCCACACCTCCAAAAGAGCCCAAGGATGAAGAAAAGGGATAAAAACCCCAAAAAAGAGCCCAAAATAGACCCCCAGGAGCTAAAGCCCCCTAAAATGGGATAAAACCTTGAAAGGGGCTAAAGTTAGGGTGGAAGGGGCTAAAGGCCCAAAAAAGGGGCTAAATCCGTGACCAAGGGCTTAAAACCCTAAAACCCCTTGGAAAAACTATATAAGGAGGGTGGGGGGTCACTCTCAAAACACTCCTCATTTGCATATTGTTATGCTACCCGTGGATGCTTTGAGACCTCTTGCTCTCAAACCACCCACTCTCCCTCTCCTCCATCTCCCTTTCTCCAAGCCATTGCTTCCCAACCAAGAGAGAGATGCTCCCATCAGCTAGGGCATGGTGGCCTATTTCCACCTAAGTGAGGTATAATCTCATTTATGTTTATGTTTGTTTACTTATGTTGTTTTCTAACTCATATTTTCAGTTGCATGTTTTTCATTAACAATTGTTTGCAGGTTTTCTCCATGGTAGCTTAGGTTTATTTTGCAGGTTTTGGAGGTAGAACCCTAACCCACTATGTGCAGAGGGGTTCAGAAGGGCTTCATCTCCATATGTCTTTATGATTTGCTCTTAGATGTAGTATACAATAGCTGCCATTTACTTGTTTTAGTGTAGCTTAGCTTAGTTTCAATTCCTAGCTCTCTTTTTAAAATTGTACATTCCATTTTTTACTATTTTCTAAGGGTAGAAACCTACCCTTGTGCCTATAGGGCACAATGGAGCCATTTCTTCCCTTGAAGGGAGGAGAAATTCTCACTACAGTTCTGATCTTCCTCAGTCTGCAACTCTTGTCCGAATCCAGGCTCTATTTTCTTGAACTCTCTTCAGTCAGATCTACTTTCTGACTTGCATTATTTGGGTTTGAAATTTCTAGATCTGTTCAGATCTGAGTCATTTCAGTCTTTTATGCTTTGTTTCCATACTCAATTCAACAACATTTCCCCTGATATGGTCTTTTTCTAACTTGATCTGTCATTCTCCTTGATGTTTTGGATTTACACAAGGAGCCACACATGTTAAGTTGGGAAGGAGCAGTGCCACCGCCTATGTCCAGTTAGCATCCCGCGGTGCCACTGCCTGAATCCAGTGAGAAAGGAGCGGTTCTACCTCAAAATTGTTTATCAATAGCTTCATCTGCGCGGTGCCAGGTAGGCCCTGTTCCAGACCTTGTATTTTTATTTTTTGTGTGTTTTTAGCTTACTTTTTGATGAAAATTAAGGGTACTTTTGAAAAAAAAATGCTCACTTTGATTGTTGTGTTCCCTTTGCATTCAAAGCGAGTTTATGTTTCTCGCATGGGATTTTGTGTTATTTTCTTTGGTTGAAACCTCTTACTCTTTTCTATAGATATTATTCATTGGAATTGGAAATATACATTTCATTTTCTTGAGTAGGCTTTGGTTTGTTTTGGACTTAGAATGCATGAGTGATCCATGTTGTTTTGAGTCTTTCTTTTTTTGGGTGATTCTTATTTCCTTTTGCATGCTGATTTTTTCAGTGCTTGGTAGGAAATATTGGTTCTTCGTTTTCTTGTCTGTTTCAAAGAGAATTTTTAATTTTCTCTCTCTTTTTCTTTATTCGCAAGCTTGTTGAATGATTTTATTCTTGTTTTGTGCATGATTGTTTGAAATTATATATCTTAGTTTCATTGAGAAGAAACATCTGTTTTCAGATTTGTGTGCATTAGAGTTAGAATTGTTTGGAAACATTAGTGAAATCATCTTTCCGTTGAGTTTTTATGCGTCTTTTTCAAGCATGAAAAAATAGGAAACATTTTGATTTATGTTATATGGTCTCTACATCTCTTCCTTATTTGCTTTGAATATTGTTTGGGGTGCATTGATATTTCATTTTTCGTTTGAAAAGATAGAATTGCATTTGCATTTGGGTGTGCATTTTTGGGAAGAAAAGTAAATTTCTCTCCCTCTCTTAGGTAGAATTTCATTGAAGAGGAAAAATTGCATCATCATATAGATTAGTGTGCATCTTCTTTAATTCAAGTTTTCACTCCATGGTTCCACCTAAACGCACAAGATAAAATTAATAGTAGTACTAGGTTAAAACTTTTAGCAATTTGAGTGATAAGTTAGAGACGTGTATGGGCGTCGTTAAACATAGGAGCTATCATTATTTGTCAGCATTTGCATCCCGGGACTCACACGGTTCTTCTACGTACCATTAGTATATCGAATGGCCTTGCACATACCCTTGAGGTATATAGAAAGGTACTTCACATACTCGATTGTATATCGGAAGGCCCCTTGTGTACGGTTATGCAATAGACAACACTACTACCGATTTGAGCTCCCTTGTACATTGTGTATATTGGGAGACCCTTTTAGGAATCCTCAAACCATCTAAGTTATCCTTTTGTCCTGTCCTGTGAGGTTATTGACTCTTATCCACTCCTTTCACATGTTTTCTTGTTTCTTTTAGTTTGATTAGTACTTACTTGTGCATGGTAGTTAGGGGGTTATTAGAGAGTTTAGAGATGGAATCCTCATCTGGGACTACCACTCAAGAGGTCCCTTTCCAAGGTGTACCTTTCGTATTCCCTCCAAGTGAAGGTATTGGTCCTCCCTTTATTGCCACCCTAAATATTCCTAGATTAACTATAGGATTACCGATTTGGATTTTCAATCTGGTAATTCTTGTTACACCTAATATCTCAAATGTCACCTCTCCTCTAGGAGAGGATTGACCTCAACATAATCCTACTCCTTCTTCGCCGATTGTGGCTTCACCCCTTTCTTCTTCTTCGCTTGACCAAATCTCTGTTGTTAGTATTCATGTGGATAAGAAGAAGAAGAAAGGGAAGGGTAAACAGAAGAAGGATAAGAAAGAGAAAAAGCAGTAACCATCTGCTCTCGATGGTGCTCATTCTAAGAGAACGCCCGAAAAATCCAAGTTCCCTTATAAGCTTTGCAAGGGGGACCACCTTCTTAAGGAGTGTTCCAGTCTCTCCCGTGTAGAAGAAAAGTGGTCTAAAAGGTCCAAACCGTCTGTGTCATTAAACTCTGATCATCATGTTGACGATACTCCCTCAACCAGTGACCCATTGGTAAAAGCTCATAAGGGTAAAGTCTTGTATCCTTGTTTGATTTGCAAGGATATGCATTGTACTTTTCTTTGTCCAAGCATGGATGAATCTTCGCGTTGGTTGGAAAATATTATTGATCATCAACAGGTGATTCCAACACGTGATAGTAAGTTATCCCTCGATCCCCCACTGGTTGACCAAGTGGTCAATTCAGATTTATCTGTGGTTGATCCCACTCTTCCTTTGGAGAGTGAAATCAAAGTGCTCAATTCGGTGTCATTTCCACCTGATCCCACTCTTTCATCAGAGAGTGTTAAGACTAAAGTAGTCTCTTTGACCAAATATTCGTCTTGTTCTTCTCTTCCAGTAGAGAATGAACCAAAACCTGCCAAAGTTTTTATGCTTCATTCTGATTGTTCTTGACAAGAGGAAATTTTGTCTGTTTCGACAGAACCCTCTCCGAGTAGTGAGGTTATTTCCTTTGACTGGAGTAAACTAACAGAGTCTCGTCTTCATTCGAGTGTTCCTTTCCAGATAGTTGTGAATGTTACTGCTAGGCGAATAGTTCATACTATTGTTCACGAAGGGGCTTCTGTTAGTATTCTATCATCTACTACTTAGAAATATTTAGGTTCTCCTCAGCTTGTGCTAGCCACCGATTAGATACTGGATTTTAATCAAAGGCCTACTACACCTTTAGGGACCCTTCCTTGTTTTCCTATTACATTAGGAGGGAAAACTGTCTGCATTGATGTTATGGCGGTCCAAGGTCCTTTATATTTCAATCTGCTCCTTGGACATGATTATGTTTATCCCATGAAGGCTGTTGTGTCCACACTCTTTAGAGTTATGCATTTTCCCCATGATGGAAAGATTGTGACCATTGATTAGCTTTCTTTTGTTACACCTAATCATCGCATTACTCCTGGTAATCAGACTTCCCTGAATGTGCCGCATGTTCTTATGGTTCCTTCCCCTTCTCCTAGTTAGCTTTTTCCCATCATAGGTAAAATGGGGGGCATGGATCTAGTCTATGGACATCATAATGGATCTAAGCCGCTAGCTTTTATGTAATGGGGGAAACCTACCAACCTCTAGATATCATGTTGGGTAGGAGTAGGTTTTAAAGCATAGTTTACACTTTTGGTTTCAATCTTGTTAAAAAATAAAACCACTCCTTAAGCATAGTTTACGCTTTTGGTTTCAAGCTTGCATAAAAATGAAACCATGTCTAGAGAAAAGTTTACTTTTGCTTTCAAGCTCTTTAAAAAATAAAACCACTCCTTAAGCATATTTTACACTTTTGGTTTCAAGCTTGAATAAAAATGAAACCATGTCTAGAGCATAGTTTACCCTGTGGTTTCAAGCTCATTAAAAAATAAAACCACTCCTTAAACATAGTTTATGCTTTTGGTTTCAAGTTTGCATAAAAATTAAACCATGTCTAGAGCATAGTTTACTTTTGGTTTCAAGCTCATTAAAAAATAAAACCACTCCTTAAGCATAGTTTACGCTTTTGGTTTCAAACTTGCATAGAAATGAAACCATGTCTTGAGAAAAGTTCCCATTCTATGTTAAGCTCATTAAAAAATGAAATAGCACCTGACCATCATGTCATTTTTTCCTGAGCAAAGTTCCCATTCTATGCCAAGCTCATTTAAAAATTGAAATAGCACTTGACCATCATGCCATTTTTCCCTGAGCAAAGTTCCCATTCTATGTCAAGCTCATTAAAAAATGAAATGGATATCCTCAAGCATAGTTTACCTTTTGGTTTCAAGCTTGCATAAAAATGAAATCATTCTTTAGCATAGTTCATTTTCTATTTCAAGCTCGTTAAAAAATGAAGTAGGTTTCCTTAAGCATAGTTTACCTTTTGGTTTCAAGCTTGCATAAAAATGAAATCATGTTCCAAGCATAGTTACCTTCTGTTTCAAGCTTGCATAAAAATGAAACAAATCACCTTCCCTTGATTCGAGTCTTCACTTTAGTGTTAGAAATTGAACCTTTTCCTGCCCAATTCTCATTCTTCCTACCCCCCTGGTGAACATTTTCACATTAGTAACCAGGTTTTAGGTAGGGTATGGAAGAACAATCGTTAGATGAAACAAATCTTGGGGGCATGCCGAGCCACTAGCAACTATGCTAGGGGTAGGCTTCACTAGCAGTCATGTTGGGGGAAAGATTCCAACCTCTGTATATCATGTTAATGGGATTTTTCAAGCATAGTTTACCCATTCGTTTCAAGCTTGCGTAAAAATGAAACCAATCGTTGAGCTTACTTTTCATTTTTCGTGCTCTGGTTAAAACATGAAAAGTGGTTTGAGCTTAGTTTATTACTTTTTCATAATCTGGATTCAAACATGAAAAAGGTTAATGGAGTTCTCTTTAAACTCTTTTTAGGCTCCCTAAATACAAAAATATTGTCGAGCGATCTTCTCTTCTTCACGCTCGTTAAAGTATTTGAAGAGTCGTCTGTCCAACGGTAGGTTATCTCTTTTTTGGTTTAGATAGGACTATTTACAAAAAAGGATCACTCTAGCCAATCATGACTAGAAGAGTTCTCTAAGGTATGATTTTACACTTTTTCAGGCCTTAGAGACTAAATCATACAAAAAAGGACCCCCATGGAGTTTCCTTCTGTATTTGTTCAGACTCTCTAAACATGAACAATACCAAGTTTTCTTTCAATGGACTCGTTAAATTAAACATTGAGAGACCCATTTTGGGATAGAACCCCTCCTCTCTCAGGTTCATAAAAAATATGAGTTTGGACTTGTCTTCCGACGAGCTATATCGAGTATTTGTTACCCTCTTTGAACTCATAAAACCGAAAAGAGGCACTCATCAATCATGATGGGGGAAATGGGAAGGGAATCATCTTGTAAATAATGGTAGTTGTTTGTCATTACCTTTGAACATGGCACTTGTCTACACAATCATGTCAGTCAATTGGGTATTTATCTGATCTCTATGATGATCCAATTTCATGAGTCATGCCAATCCTTTGAGTCTTTCAAAAGAATCCATTGTCCACTGTCACATTGTGTATCTGTCCTGTCTAGTCATGCTGCCAAGTCATTTTGTCGTGTCGCCCGATGTTCAAAGGAGATTTGAAGAAGTCTTCCCTATGTAGTCTACATAGTCTTTGTGTCAGTATATTTGAGTCAATCATATGGTTACTACATTCACATCATTCTAGAAATATGTTCCTAGTTTCGTGTCGTCGATGTGGGACTCATCATGGCCCTCCTTCGACGAGACTATTCCCGTTGACATCAGCTCATCATCTAGGAAATAGTCTTAGAAACAATATTTAGTACCTTGAGATATGTATTCCTTAATGACAAATTCTCTCGGTCTCGACATAGGTTCACATCATTGACCTTTTATCGATAGAATTGACTGGGTGTTCGACATTAGAACATCTATTCACACTCAGTAGATTGTACTAGGGTACCTTGGGAATCACTAACATTAATGGTGATTTCCCTCGCACTTGTTAATGGTTCACATCATTGGTCGATAATCAAGTGTTTTACACCATGTTCAACTTCAGATCATTGTAATCACATGGATAGAATTGTACTTTGTGGAAGACGAGACGAAGACCTTGGGAATTTGTTTAAAAGCGCTCATTGCTTTTTCCCCAAGTTGCGATGGAGTTTTGTATATCTAGCATGGATCCACATTTGTATGGTCATGGCTATGCTCAAATTTGCATCTGTATGACATAAATCTACGTTGTATTTCTAGTAGCTATGTCCAAGTTTGAGTCCTCTATCACATGGATCTATGCTATATTCTAGTAGCCATGCTTGTCTATTCCACTCATGGATCTACCTTGTATTGGTCTGCAGCTATGAGTTTGGTCACTTGTGTCTATGAGTCAACATACTGATGTACTATAGATGCCTACTTGACTGCATACTTCGATCGAGCTGACATTTTCATCTCCTGGCGACGACTTGTTCTCAAAGCTCTTGTTTATCATATCACTCTAAGACTCATGCTTTGGGGGGCATCCTGTTATACCAAAATCCTTTCACCATCATGTGATAAGACATTTGGAATACCTACTTTCCCTAAATCCCAACTTCTGGAGTGGAAACTAAATGGTTTTTCATCAATCTATCATACAAATTCCCAGCACCGTGCATGCCTCTTTATCCAGGAGCGGTACCCCTACTCGCACCGCCTTTCATTGGTTGTCCACAAGCAATTCCACCACCCATTTCCCTTGGTCCATAGGCGGTTATTACCAGAATTGCTCTATCATAGAAGGAGAAGCGTGGTACCCTGGGAAAAAATGGAAAAAGAGAAGTTTCTTGACGCTTCTAGATGATAATCCTCGTGTACTGTCTTATCCCTACTGTTGCGGGTTGGTTGAGCTCGAGAACCCTCATCGTAGGATCTTAGAGGCCACCTCACCCACTAATTTCTCAACCATATCTATCCATTAAAGCCCTATAAATATGATCTCATAGTCATGGTTGAGGGGAGAACATTTGAAGGTATTGTTATGCTATTGGATTTATTCTTGGCCCAAGATCATTTGGAGAGAGCATAGAGAGCTAGAGTTGGAGCTTTTGGGGATGAAGAGCTGGTTTCATGGAGATGCATGTCAACAATAAGGCTTGGTTGTAAACTTCTTCATATTTCTAATGCAAGTTGATTTATGTCCTGCATATGATGTTGTTGTTGTGATTTCGCATATATATGTTGCTAGATTCCTTAGTCACTAGCATAGATTAGTAGATCATATTCTGGTTGCTTTGATTCGTTTCGTGTTGAGATTTTTTGCAGGTACATAGGTGAACTATCAAAGGCTTGTATTACATATATCTACAGCATCTAGGGAGAATCTTCAACCTCTGTCCTCTATTTTTTTTGGATCTGAACCATTCAGACCAGTGAAACACCTTGTTGTCCATAGGAGGTGAAATATTCTAGCTAACACCTCTCATTCCTATCAAAATTCCCTTGGAAATCCGTAAGTTTGAAGGGATGGTAGGAGAGCACCCTTGGAACCATATCATGTCCTTCCATTTGTGGTTCTGCTCCAATAGCACCGTAGGTGATTTCATCTAGTTACATTTGTTTCAAAGGTCCTTTAATGGTGTCACTACCAAATGGTATATCTATAAACCCTGTGGGATACATCCCAACTTTATGTCCTTAGTTTCCATTTTACTAATGTTCTTCTAGTTACCTAGTTGTTATGAATAGGGAGTTGATATCCTATTTTCATATCTTCAAACATCATCCACCCATATCACAAATCATATCCATGAGTGGTGTTTGCATAGGATTATTTGCAATATTAATCTCAATAATTGTATATTCATACATGGTTCCTTAAATATATCCTCTAGTTTGTAGTGAAGGATGTATCCTCTAAGCACACGTCAACTGAATAATAAAAAAATATTAAGTCTTAAAAATATGATATTAATTATTTATAGTCTAGTTACATATATATGATTATCCTTGATGCCTCTAGAGGGTACTTCTCCCAAAAGGATCCTCCAAGGGAATCCTATGTCATGGAAGGAATTATTGGTCTTATTGCATCCTACCCAAATCGATACTCAATTTACCCTATCCCGTTAAGTCGTTATCCATATCCTATTCCCCCAAGTGTTGAGAATCATCATTGGCATCTTATTACTGCGTTGTACTATCCCCCTGAACTCTCTTAATCTTCCTCACATATAGGAACGAGTATCTCCTATTTATCTCCTCCTCCTTTGACCCCCTATGTTCATAGAACCTCATGTAGTGGAACCATGTGTGGTAGCACTTCTATCGAATATGTGGGTCTACCATCCATCAACCCATTTTATCCCTTTCATATCCCATCTCCATCCCTCCAATACAACCACACCGTACAATTCCTCCTTTTCATCATGGGAAAGTGTACGCTCAACAGAATAATCCTACTAACCTATTCCCAATAACCAAAAATCATATTTGAACAACTCCAAAAAATAAGAACAAGGAAAATAACCAAAAATAAGAAGGTGATTCCAACTCCCTAATTGTCTTGAAGGTATTCGAGTAAATCCTAACCCCGCAAATATAGATGTTAATAAACCTCCCAAGTAAGATTTGAACTCTTAGTTATGAACTAATGATCCATGTTACTTTTGAAGTGTTTATGGACATTACACTCACAATTTTCCTAGTCTATATAAGGCTCTCCAATTTTTTAATGAGGCTAACCAATGAGAAGTAGATAATTCCCCATAAGGGAAATCCAAATATGCCTCAACCCCTCTAACCTAGTTGCAACTAATTTTCCTACAAAACTGCTTCCTAGCACAAGGGGTGAACACAATAGAACCTTTGGCACCTTATATGTCTCTACCATTGTATTCCAATCACACTCATGGTATTTTCATCCATCATCTTCTCATGATTCCCGTTGATATCAACCTCCATACTAGACATTTATAATATGGTTTGGCTACATACACTTCTCATACTGATAAAGGAAAAGACTCCACACAAGTTCAAGAACCTTTTCACCTACCTTTTCTAGTAATGGATAGTGTTCATATGATCCACAAGATCCCTTTCCATCATCTAGTGAATAACCCCAATTCCCATGCAACTCCTAACTATATATTTATGGATGACTTCTACCACCATGTATACATTATAGGTTCTTCAGAGTTGTCCTACATAGAAAAAATTACTATTGTATGCTTTAAGTGTGTGACTGATACTTCTGATACTTGCTTGATTACATTCGATATTATTCAAGAAGAGCCTCGTATTCCCTTTTCAGTAACTTTTTAGATTCTCGTAAGCATCAAGAACATTTTTATTCATTGATGCATCATGGATGAACATGACTCAACGTATGTCATGTCTACCCATGTCTAGTAGAATCTTGGGTCCCCCAAACTTTTGTGATCCCTTATGATGTTGTTGTAAAAATTGGATTGCACAACATCACAACAAAGGTTCTAAGTCATGTGGATATCCAATCCTATATCTATATTCAATATATCATGCTTCAATTCAAATTTACAAAAGATAAAGACAAGAAAATAGAAGAAATATGAAGCAAATATTAAGTAGAAGAAAGGAGTAAAACACTCAAGTGGATTGATATTCAATTGTGTTTAGTGAGAAAAAAGCTAGTACAATATATAGGAATTATTACATGCAATCCCTTGGGAAAATACCATGGACTACCAAATACCATGGGTCCAACAAACCATATGAGTATCTCACATTAATGTTGGTTTATCTTGACTAATTCCCCCAATCTATGACATTGTGCCAAGTGTAACTCCAAGTAGTGGCCATAATGAGGTGAAATGAACCTAGATGAACCATTATTTGGTTAGGCTATTCAACAAGTTTGAAGGGAACCATCATGAGGGAACTAGAGGTGGTTTAGTGGCTTGGTTTTGGACCATTTATGAGCAAATTAACCAAATCCTCAAGAGGGTTCACCTAGTCTCCTTAAAATAAAAAAATGCAATAACTACCCCATAAATGTAGCATAGAGGGGCCCATTTAATCCATAGAATAAGGAAAGGAGTGGTTAAGTAGAAAAACAATATTTTATGGCATAACCACAAGTCTAAGTGGGTCAAATGTGTACAAACAAGGATCCAAGGCACTAGCCTAGGAGCTAGAACCATTTCCACATGGAACAACTTATACTAAACACTTGGAACCTTATGCAAGATTATTAACCAAGGTCTCGATGGGATTCCAACACCCCCCCTCTTAATCCAAAATGTTTGTAAGAAATTATTGAGGTCCTAAACAACAAGGATTGTGGTCAACCTTTACATTATTGATCCATATGAACTAAGGAAAGAGGAAAAACCACATGGGTAAAATCCTCCCTAAAAATGGACATGAAAAAGAAACCAAAAACTATATACACACCAAACTAAATGAATATGTCTGGAGTAATCTAGGAAGAAGTGGAACGTGCTCAACTAGATCATGTACAAGTACAACTGAATGACGAATCCTGGTACCATTTGTTGGGATTATTATTAATCCTCCCTTTGTCTCCTTTGACCACATAGATTCTATTTGATTAATTTCCCGAGATTAAGAGGTCCCGTCACTTTACCAGTGCATGGGGGACATAAGTAGTGGAAATGTTCCACTTACTACACATGTCTGCATGCATTTTGGATCTCCGGGGATCAATCCCTATTTTATAGGAACACATTCAGAGTGCCACCAATAGTGTCTAGCAATTGACTCTGATAGGTCATAAGTTATCCTTAGTTAAACTCTGATTCCCATTAGTTAGATCAATTCTAGTGTCTCTAGTGCCAGTTTGCATGATTCATGGGAATATAGGAGCCTTTTCTCACCTACCCGCTTCAGTTAACTGATTTAGTGATCTGCAGTTGCACTAGTTATCTATAATGGTTATTTTCCCACTCCTAGTTAGCTCTAGATTCAATCTAGGTAGGTAGATTCAACTAAATGAGTAGGTATTTGAATTATTCATTTATGTTGTATTATATATTCACCTGTAATGTGAATAATCAATTATTGTAAGATTCATCATATTGTTCTTCAATTATTCTTCTCGTATTTCTCTTGTGCAATCTATGTGAAGACCATTTTTGTCCCAAGATTTTCCTATTAGAATCTATTATGGCATCAGAGCTCGATCAGGCTATTTGAATCTCCCTTGGATATTTCCATTGATGCACCAGAAGGAATCGAGTTTCCACATAAATATTGAAATATTTTCTTTTCTAACTATGGATTCTGTCTAGAGAAGTATTTTCAGGTGTGACATACTCTGAAAATGTGCTCATTGTCGAACTAGAGGTTGATTCATCTTACAAAAAATCTCTTTCTAGTTTTGTGCAGGTATTCAGTTCTCTCACCAGAAGCACAACAAAACAGCATGGATCTATCTAAGATATTAACCTTGAATTCCTTCAATTATCATGAATGGAAATCCAATATTGAGATACTATTGCACAAAAAAATTCTCTACATAGTTACTATGGCCTTAGAAATCAAGCCTAATGCAGTTGTTGAGAAAGAAAGGTGGCATAACATGAAGGATGAAGCTTATGGATTTGTTTATCTCTCTTTCCCTCCAAAAATTCTTTTCCATCTTAATGGATTAACAGTCCCTAATGAAGTGTGGATCAAACTTGAATCCCTCTTTGGAAAGCAAGGTGATATTAGAGGACATCAATTGGAGAATGATTTGATCTCATTGAGACTGTTAGGTGAAATAACTCCTGAATTCATCTTATTCCTTGGGAAATTCCTTTATTTATACAATTCATATGTCAGTTGTGATTCAACTTCCAACCAACCTATTCATATTCCTACATGACTATTCACATTCAGAATATATTTAAAATATTTACATATTGTATAATCCCGACGGATTATATTCCAACAATCCCCCCTTTAATCCGAAGGGCTGTTAGTAAGTCCAAGCATGTTTCTGAATCTTTCAAACTTTTCTCGTCCAAGCGCTTTGGTGAAGATGTCTGCAACTTGATCATTTGTGGAACAATGTCGAAGATGGACTGTCTTGGCCTTTACATGATGTCGAATCAAATGATACTTTGTGTTGATGTGTTTGGTTCGATCATGGAATCTAGGATTCTTAGCTAGCTTGATTGCAAAAGCATTGTCGATCAATAATGGAGTGGAGTTCTCTTTCTTTTCTTGCAAATCTTCAAGTATCTTCCTGAGCCATACTATTTCTTTTGTTGCTTCAGCTGCAGCCACATATTCTGCTTTTGTTTTTGAATCTACCGGAACTGACTGTTTACGTGATCTCCATGAGACAGCTGCTGATCCAAGACTCATAGTGTATCCAGAAGTTGATACTCCTGTCTCCTTATCGCCATCAAAATCTAATTCTGAGTACCCAATAAGTTTGAAGTCATCCACCTTAGAGTACTTGAGTCCAATGTCTTGAGTCCCCTTCAAGTATCTTAGAACTCTTTTTGCAACTGACCAGTGTCCTTCACAAGGTTTATGCATGAACCTTGAAAGTATGCCAACAACATAAGAAATATCTGGCCTAGTTGTTTTAAGGTAGATAAGTCTTCCTACAAGTTGTCGATACTTGGTCGTATCTTCAAATTCTTTTCCTTCGCTTGATGTGAGCTTCATTTTCTGTTCCATTGGAGTAGAGATAGGGTTGCATTCTGTCATGCAAAATTTGTCTAGTAGTTCTCCAACATATTTTTTCTGAGATAGGAATATGTACTTAGGATGTTGAGTGACTTCAATTCCTAAGCAATAGTGGAGATGTCCCATATCTTTCATTTCAAATATCTTTTTCAAATCTTTCTTTATGGATGCTATATAGCTCTCATTGTTCCCTGTCATCAAAATATCATCTACGTACACCACAAGATACACAACAGATCTTCCAAATTTCTTTATAAATAGTGTTGCATCATCAAGATCAAAATGTTCAAAATTTAACTTCAAAAGATGCTCGGTTAATTTTTCATACCATGCGCGAGGTGCTTGTTTTAGGCCATACAAGGATTTGACAAGCTTGGATACCTTTTGTTCTTTTCCTTTCACAACAAAGCCTTATGGCTGAGACATGAATACATTCTCTTTCAAGTCTCCATTCAAGAAAGCATTCTTCACATCCATTTGATGAAATTTCCACCCATTCTGAGCAACTAAAGAGAGTAAGGTACGGATGGTAGCCCATTTTGTTGTAGGAGAAAACATTTCTTCATAGTCAATTCCTTCCTTCTGTTCATAGCCTTTTGCTACAAGCCTTGCTTTGTGCTTGTCAAGTGGGCCATCTGATCTATATTTTTTCTTGTACACCCACTTGCATCCAAATGGTTTGGTTCCAACTGGAGGGTCAACTAGCTTCCAAGTTCCATTCTTCATGAGTGCATCATACTCATTCTGCATAGCTTCTTTCCACTCAACTCGAGTAGAAGCTTCTTCATGTATTTTTGAACTTCTCATTCCCGTCTTTCCAACTTCATCCAGATGGACACTTTCAAGTGTCTTTGTGGCCCATTTAGGAATCTTCCGTGATGGTCCTGGTTGATCAGCTGGTGGTGCTTCATTTCCTTCAAGGTTGAGTCTTCCAAGTCTCTCAATCATTTCATGTGGAGTCTTGTTATCAAGAGCATTTGAGGGACTTCTGTTTCTCAAATAGGCTGCACATTTCACTGCATCAACCCAAAACATTATTTTTACATTCTTAAAGAACATCATTGAGCGTACCATATGCATTATGGTTCTATTCATTATTTCTGCTACATCGTTTTGTTGAGGATTGTAGGGAATTGCAGGCTGATGTGCAATTCCATGTTGGCAAAGATAATCTTCAAAAGCATTTGAAGTGTATTCTTTCCCATTATTAGTATGAAGTGTACCAATTTTAGATTGTGCTTGTTTTTCTATCAATGCATGAAATTCCTTAAATGTTTGAAATGCTTCTGATTTTGTCTTTAATGAGTAAATCCAACACATTCTTGAGTAGTCATCAACAAAGGTCATAAAATACTTATTCCCATTGGCAGAAGGAGTTGGAATTGGGCCACATAAATTAGAATGCACTAATTCTAATTTCCTACTTGCTCTGAAATTAGATTCATGGAATGGCATCTTACTGTGTTTCCCTAATATACATGCATCACATTTTCTCTTCTCTTTGGGAATGGTGGGAAAACCAAATACACCATTCTTTCTCAACAAATGAAGAATGTTATAATTCAGATGACCAAATATTGCATGCCATAATAAACTTGATGAAAAATTACCTTCTCCATGCTGAGAGAGGTAGGCATAGTTCTGAACCCTTGCAGATGAACCCTTTAGATTCAGCAGCTTCCCATATTCGTATCCAGTCATGATGACTTGGTTGTCAGAGGACTTTCTTATTTCTATGATTCCATCAAACATGTGGATGGAATGGCCTTGCTGTCGAATCTGCACCAAGGACAACAAGCTTCTCTACAACTCAGGAAGATAAAGAACATTCTTCAACAAGAAATCAGGGAATCCAGGCATCTTCAGTCGAATGGTGCACATTCCCTTTGGTTTAAGAATTGACCTAGCTGCAAAGTAAACTATGCCATTTATTGTTTCATTAAGTTCTTCAAAACAGTCTTTTCTAAAAGTCATGTGTGATGTTGCACCAGTATCAAGTAGCCAACAATCTGTGTAAGATGAAAGTGAAGTCATTTCATTAATACCAAGATTACAATGTGCAACAATACAATGAGAAGAATCTGAATATTTACTAGAATATTGGTTCTTATTGTCATCTTTCTTCTGGTTATGTCTGTCTTTGATGGAGTCCCATGAATCCCAACACTGATCTGCTATGTGTCCAATCTTTCCACAATGCTTGCACTTCAAATCTGATCTTTTGCTGGAGTTGTTTCTGCCTCCTCTACCTCTGAAGTTTCTTCTTCCTCTGCATCTCTTGCTGCTTTCTCCTTTGGGATGATCATTGGATTGGTCTTTGGTGTGGTTCTTTGTTTTTTGAGTAAAGCAAATTGATTCTCTAGAATGCATCTTCTGTGATTGAATCTTGCAACTAAAACAATAGGAGAAAAAGAAGAAAGAGTAAAGGTGCAGGTCTAAGTCTCTGCCACCTTCCTCAAGCTTTACAACAATGTCAATGTCTCTGCTATTGTCATACAAATAATTTTGTAGCTTATCAAAATAATTCAATAGCTCTATATCATTTGTTTTAGAGTGCCATTACATGAACAACTCAAAACATCTTATGAAAAAATGCAATGATATATTAATACAATGTATTGTAGGAGAGTTGTAGCAGCACCCAAGATGAATGGGTTCTCAACACTTTTACACTCTTCCGGCAGTCTTCAACTGCAGTCACAGCAATGGTCCAAATAGCTCAAAACATAGCTCAGGATCAGTCTTCACATGTTTCAATAGCAGTCTTTGTGATGGAAAAAATATTCAAAATAAATCTTTAATCTTCAAGTGAGAAGTTTATGACACTCGCAGCCAATCTCTAGAGAAATGACACTCATAGCATAGACTTATTCTCCAACACATGAACTAGGAGTGATGAGCAACTACAGACTTATATTCTTCAATACATATGTCTTGAACTCATACGTAGCATATACATGAAAATATTTCACTTCAAACTTCATGCAAATACCTAGGGTAAATTTAGGGTTTTTTGTATTCCCACCGGTCACAAGTAATACAACACCAAAGTTTTACCTCCACGCTCTTGAAAAAGGCTCTGAATATACACTTCAACGTAGTCTGTAGATGCTCTTTCACATAGCAGCATATATCATTCAATGGAGTCTCCAATATATCATATACACCAGCAACATGAATGAAAAAGTTTATAGATTTCTCAAATTAAACTCCACACGTAAAGACTTATATTCTTCAATACATATGTCAATCATGCCGCATCATATACATAGTAGAGTAGTCACATTAAAATTCATGGATAAAAGTAGGGAAAAATTAGGTTTCCCACTGGTCACAAGCAATTATACCAATAGCACTTTACCTCCACGTAATTGACAAAAGCTTGAGTCTCCACCAATAGTCTGCAATCACCAATCTTTAATGTATTCATAGTAGCAAGAAGACTATGCACAGCTTCACTCCTCAACTGAATCTCAGCGGAGATGACAAGTCGTAGCTCTCAAAGAATACTTCACAGCTGCACAATCTCTCTCCACCGATGATCTTCAGTATTCAACAAATTCTCAGCTTTGATTACTGAGATCTTCTCTTGGCTGGTCACAACACTCAAACTATAATGTAGCTTCACTCTCAGTCCTCCGAATACATCATCATGAGATGTCACTAACATATGAAGGTCAAGGCTCTTAAGATATAGTATTATAGACACAAATACATCTGCAACCATACATTATCGTGACAACAAATACAACAAAATGCATAGTTTCCTCACAGCTCTTTAAAGGAATTTATGAGAGAGCACAGTCACACAATCATCAATGTCATACAAACTCGTTGAGAATGATGGGAGTGTTGGGAAATGAGAGAAGGCTCTATGTGAAAATGAGACCATGAAACAAACTTAGGGTTAGGTATATATCAAGCTAATTCAAACGTTCTGGAAACGAGCAGTCTGAAATAAAACAAAGGTTAGAACGGAGGTCTGGCAGGCAGACTGGCAGGCATGTAGGCAAGAGTTATGGAGCTCTGATACCACTGTTAGGTGAAATAACTCCCCAATTCATCTTATTCAATGGGAAATGCCTTTATTTATACAATTCATATGTCAATTTTGATTCAACTTCCAACCAACCTATTCATATTCCTACATGACTATTCACATTTAGAATATATTTAAAATATTTACATATTGTATAATCCTGGCGGATTATATTCCAACAGAGACCAAGTGAATTCGAAGCCATTGAGGAATTCATCACCAAGTTTAAGTCACTAGTGATTTTTCTCAAGCAGTGTGGGATTGAAAATAAATAATATCAGTTAATCCTCTCCATTATATCAAAGTTGGGTTTGAATAATTAGTTTTTGTGTCAACATTCTATGCTACTAAGCTTGCAGTTCGAAATTGGAGAATGCCATCCTTGGATGCATTCATAGTTTCTCTCACTCAAGAGAAAGTCAAGCTGATTCAAATGGGGACTCTAAAAACCTCAAAGGATCATGTTATTTCTTCTCTTGGAAGCAATAATCTCAAGTCCAAAGAAAAGATAAAAGTAAAGGAGAAGAATCCAAAGTCATACTTTGAAGATGAAGGTTCAAACTCTACTAATGAAGGATCAAATTTCAAGAAGAAGGGAAACAAGAAAGGAAGATAAAAGTGTACCTATTGCAAAAAATATTCTCACAATGAAAATTATTTCTTTAAAAATAAAATGGACATCATGAGCTTGTTGCTCGAAAGAAATAACATTGATGTTCCATATTTTGCAAGAAGGGAAAATTATGTCGATCCCCGGGGGAATTATAACACTATGCAATTCAAAGGTAATGATGCTCATGCTTTGGTTGCTAGAATAAAGTATTTTTCTGATTTCTCTGGTGTTTATAATCATTCTGATATATAAGAACCATAAATTTCTTTTCCTCCCCTTGGAAAAATACCTATCAATCTCCAAGAGCCATCTCCTCTCAATACTAGTTTCTGACTTATGTTCATTTGAATCCTTCAAAATCCATTCAGATTCTCATTTCTCTGGTTTAGAATATTATTTTCAGGCTTATATGCATGTTAAGATACCTCTAGCCCATCCATTTGATACTCATAAGACCTTACAACTCCCAAATTCCTCAGTTGGTAAACTAGATAATTTCATGGTTTCCTATACTGTATCACTGGTGAAAGTTGCTATCATGTCTTTGTTTTATTTCATTGGTTTTTTCCCTTATGATTAGATATATGTGGGATAATTTTAAAAATATTTGGGTCTGATATAACATTTATTAGGTCGAATTTTACATCCTTATGCTCACCAAATTTCCCCAATTGTCAATATAGACTAGTTGTACCTAGTTTTCCTACTGTGAATCAACCAGATTTTGGAGCCACTATACCTTGGTTTCTTGTTGATCCATATGAAATAATTTCTGATATATCAGAGCCTAATAATATCTAAATAATTATAAAGGTTTCATATCATTTTGGAAAGAAGGTCCATGATCAAGTTCACCATTATGCAGCTACACTAGAAATTGTTCCTGTCGATTTCATTGATGTTATTTGGTTAGGAAATGATTCCACAGATCTATTTTCCATATCTGATTTTATGTTTAGATATGATATTTTATTTTTTCACATCAAGAAGAATTCATATGATGCTCCTTCATCACCAGAAGATGATCTACAAGGGGCTTCTCCTTATGCTTTTTTTCTACACAACATTGAAAAATTTGTACATGATCAAGGAATCTACAAA
The DNA here is from genome assembly GCA_001517045.1 of Pseudotsuga menziesii. Classification (NCBI taxonomy): domain Eukaryota; kingdom Viridiplantae; phylum Streptophyta; class Pinopsida; order Pinales; family Pinaceae; genus Pseudotsuga; species Pseudotsuga menziesii. The sequence continues at coordinate 288,442 of LPNX010191042.1, read as the reverse complement.
GAAACTACAAATTTTTTCACCAAGAATCAATACATAAAGATTATTAAATTTAATAACAAATATAGAGTGAATATATTCATTTAAATTTTGTGCCATGACTATTTTTTAGGAAGGACTTTCCCCATGCGGTTTTTTCTTTTCCCTCATTTTCCATGGACAAATAATTTTTTAATTTAGATTGTAATGGTTGACCTTTGGTATTAGTTTCTAGGGACTAGGTAGTCCAAAGTTAGGATTAAAGGGGGTTTTGGGGATTATTATTAATCCTCCCTTTGTCTCCTTTGACCACAAAGTCTATTTGAATAATTTCCCTAGCTTAGTGGGTCTCATCACTTCACCAGTGCATGGGGGACATAACTAGTGGACATCTGCCACTTACTGCACCTATCTACATGGATTTTGGAACTCTAGGGATCAATCATTATTTTATAGAAACCCACTCATACTTCTACTAGTATTTTCCAGCAATTGACTCCAGTAGGTGTTATCATGTAAAATGACACTTCTCCATCAGAGTACTAACGCCCAATGTGTTGGAATACAAAAGGAAAAAGTGGATTGAAGTAGCCAAAGCACTATAGATGAGTATGACCTTTGATACATCATTACCTTACCAGCTGGATTTATTTTTTGTATGGATATTATGTTGAATACGTGACTATTATCATAGCAACCCGTGTATCATATGCGATTATCTGCATTGCAACTTGCGTGTACATCATTAGGGATTGCACCAGCAGGTTTCCTTAAAGCTAGTCGCGTACACGCCTTTCCAATATTAATAGTCGGGTATTCCTTAATCCAAAGTTAAAAAATATAAACATGATTAGTCAAGGATATTTGGTCCCTTAATCATAACTATCCCAACTTCCTCAGCCATCTCAACCTTCGTAACCTCTCTCTTTCCTCATGTATAAATAGAGGGTAGGGGTTGAGGCTAATCAATCATGAGTTATAGAGAAACTTTATGCTAGTGGGTTTCCTTTAGATATCTTGGAGCAGAAAAACTCAGTGTCCGTGGCTAGTAGAGGAGCACTTGTATCATATGTTGGGTTGTAATCTCACCTCACTTGTTTATCAATAAATAAAGTTATTCTTCCAATATTGTGTCTTTGCACTCTTATATATTGTGATTTCTGAATTATCTTATTGTTTCATTATGAATATGTTATTTTAGTAACCATTGATATAATATATAAGATATTGCAGGAAGGAATTGTTCTTTGTAGGTAATTGGAGATACCCTGGAAGTTGTGGAAGCAATTTGAAGAGAAGAAGAAAATTTAGGATCGACCGTCATAAATAAGGTATTCCTAATTTCTTCCTATTTCTATTTCAAATTCTGAAAAGGTTGATTGTCTACAAGTTAATTTCGTAAGTTGGTAACCCTAGAGGCCCTAGGTTAAAAGGGTATATTTTCTTGAACAACAGTGTTGGAGACTCTACTGGGGAGTCCAACCTATTGTAGGTCCTCTCTTTAGGCTTCCTGACCAATCTTTGCTTGTTTTGATTTTGGGTGTGATTTGTTTTTTATTTTACCTTTGATTTCCAGTTTTGCATGTTCAGATCATGTCTATCAGTAATTTTTATTTTTGAAAATTTTTGACAGCATACACGGATTTCCTTGGTAACAGTTGTGTATTGCACTTTGTATACGCGGGTTTCTTTAGTGACAATCGTGTACGGTATGCAAGTTTCCTTTAGGACATTCATTTATTTTTGTAGGTGTATGTGAGTCTATAGGGTTCTTCCTTGTCCCTATTTTTATGATTTCTTAGATTCTTGTGAAGGTCCTATTTTGACATGATACTGTGGTCTTAGGTATGTACATTTCACATTTTACTTGATTAGTCGATTCCTTGAGTGTTTTTGTGTTTGAATTTCTTCATTGGTGAATGTGTTAGGTCCTCCTACTTGGATTTTGATCTGAGTGCTTGTGTTTATGGGTCATTGACCAGTCCTTTGAAAAATTGATATGCTCTATATTGCTTTTCTAAGTGGTATAAGTTAGTCATTATTTTCATCTTGTGGATCTATTAGTCTTTGATTTGATAGTTGCACCAAACCTAGATTTTGATCCATTTCTTCCTGCTTGGGTGAAGTGTGTTACTGTAGGGTTTGTTTGCATCATTTACTGTTATATGATCATATTGTTCAAACTCACTTAGTTTGCATTTACTTGCATCATCATTTTTTAATTTTTTGAAAAAAAAAGAAAAAAACATTTGTGTACTTTTTGCATTAGGTTGCATTTAGTTGTCCTTTTCTTTATGTTTTAGAAAAAATAAAAAAATTTAAAGTCTTGTAGTTTCTCTTTTGGTTTAAAATTTTCATTAGCTTGCATTAAAAAGAAAAAGAAAAGAAAAATTGGCATTGTAGTTGCATTTACTTTGAAATTTTTTATACATCACTTTTGCTTTCTTTTTGCCGAGTATATAACATCATACAGTATCATCCCAATACCTTTGACTAATAGAACCCATTAAAAAGAACGATTAATTAAAATTTACTAGTAAGTTTCTTTTTCTAGGCTCATACATCAACTAGTTCAAGCTAGGCTTGTGGACCAGGGAGTTTTAACTGTCCATAAGCATTTGATTTCAAATGTAGTGGCCTTTCATTAGGTAAATACTCTTCTACAAAATACCATCTGGAAAGATACTCTCACATAAGAGCTAAGAACGAGGCCGCATGAGAACCTAGTTGAGGAGATAACCCTCCAATATCGTTTTCAAGCGTATATCAGGATTTTATGTGTCTAGGGATCTTGTCAATATCACCTCTTGGGCCCCATGTAAGTCCAGTGTTGATAGGGTTTCAAGATTTTCTACCCTTCCCATGCATAAGAATCAGGATTGCAACTGTTCCGCCAAAATCTTTGTGTAGTTGTGGCAGCCTTTAGTCTCTTCACACTAAGGTTCATACACAGGTGTTATTGGAAGGCTATTTTTGATACACCTTGGATGAACTTGGAGGGTAACCCCCGTAGATAGTTTTGGAGGGATATTGGGTGATTCCAGCACTTGTGCCCAAGAACATATTCACGGGATGCCAAGTAACCATCCTTATGTCTTCACTAGTTGGACCTGGGCCCTAATCATCCCAAGATTTCCTTTGGAAGGTGTACCTTATATCTACTGTGTCTGTGTGACTTTAGGAAGTTTTTAGTGAGTGTTGTTTGGTTTTTCTATGTTTAGTTGGCCTTTAGGTGTGTGTGAGTGAAATTTATAGTCGTGGAGGACCAACCTCTTCTTAGATCAAAAAGGTTGTAAAACCTTCCTCCATCTTTTATAGTGGAGCCTCCACTGCCCCTTCAAAGGTGAAGACTAGATACTGAAGGTTCTTTTGAGCCAGTAGGAGTTAGTGAAGTTCTAGGTGAATCAAAACTTAGAATTAAATAGAAGGAAACAACTGCAGTAGAGATTGAATACTTGCAGGATGATGAGTTTGCAAGTAATTTTAACCCACCTCTAACTGACTTAAACGATCTTGTGATCTTTCAAGTTCTCCCTTTTAGTTCACCTGTGATTGGTTTTCCTATGAGCAGAGTTATGTCTAGCTCTAGAGAGGGTATTTCTACCCCAACTTTAGCCATTTTGCATTAGAGGAAATTTGAGGTCTAAAATGCCCCCCCTAAGGAAAATAATAAAATAATAGTTATTAATTTTGGAGGAAAAATGAAAAAAACTACTTTTTGTGTTCGTATTTTCAACATATCTCCCTGTGTTTTTACTCAAATTTCAAGCAGGAGAGCTCGTTGGATGTGGAATTTAATTCTGCATCCAATGTCTACCCACATTGCATACTTTTGATAGACACCGCTACCCCAAAAACAAGAAATGCCTGAAAAAAAGTGATGATGATGTCATCATCACTTTTTTTCAGGTATTTCTTGTTTTTGGGGTAGTAGGGTCCATCAAAAGTATGTAGTGTGGGTACTCATTGGATGCAGAATTAAATTATGCATCCAATGAGCTCTCCCTCTCAGAATTTGATTAAAAACACAAGGACATATGTCAAAAATACGAACAAAAAAAGTAGTTTTCTTTTATGACAAATATGTCAATTCAACCATTATGGTTGACTCATTTTATTGAAATTCTATTGGTTCTTGAATTCCAGCTCACAAATTTTTTTATTGGAGCGTTTTCTTATAAGGCCCATTTTAGACCCCAAATTTCCTCTAATGGCTGGTGGAGTCCCACCTCCCCCAGTTGGTGCTTCAAGACCAAGTGCGTCTACTGCACCCCTGTTACCAAGTAGTCAAGTAGTTCAACCCTCAAATCCCTCTAATGTATTACATTTGTATAGTGGGGTGGTCATGGGTATTCCTAGTGAACCTTTTCCTTCCTCTCCCTTTATGAAAACTTCTCAGAGTGGTCCAAATGGATCCTCCTCATTCATCCAGGGTTTCTTGTGGAACGGCGGGAACATTCCCCCATCCACTCCTTATGTAGGTCCTACCCTTGCATATGTGGTCATGTAGTATGGAAACATAAATGATTTTGGTTTTCAGACACCGTTTTCAGACCCTTTCATGAGCTCTACCTTTTCACTTTTTAGTGGAGGGATACCTGCTCCTATCTTTCAAAATCTAGTTTCATCTTGAGAGGTTCAAAGCACTTATAGTGCACCACAAACAAGTAATCCACTAACTTTCAGGTGGAATCCTTTTCAGAGTATTTCAACTACATCACAAGAGGAAGCTATGGGAAACCCCACCTTTTCATTTGGGAACCAGGGGGGAAGTCCTTCTACATCCTAGAATCCTTCTTTCCAAGCCCCAGTTAGACCAAATCTTTCTTTCCTGGAAACTTTAAACTTTCTAGACTTGTCAAAGTTGATGAATGACCCCATGCGGCATAGTCCAACATGACCACCCATTCCTATTGTGTTACCTTCAGACATTCCTAAGTTTGAAGGAAAAGCTGGCAAAGATCCAAGTTCCCATATAACCACTTTTCACCTTTGGTTCTCTTCAAACTCACTAAATGATGACAACATTTGATTGAGGATTTTCTAGAGGAGCTTAAATCATGTTGCAAAAAAATGGTACATCGAACTTCCCTCTGCTGCATATGATAGTTTTTTGGATATAGAAATTGTGTTTCTCAATCACTTCCAGCTTCCTACATCATATGATGTTGACACATATTTGTTGTCGACTTTTCGGCAAAACAAATCCACACATATCTCGGATCACCTACAAGATTGGGAAAGATGGAAGAGTCTTATCAAAGCCACTATAACCCTCAAGTTATTATTAGAGTGGTTCCTAAAATATTTACTGCCTTATGTCTCGAAGGATGTATCCACTTCGGGGGTGACCACAGAATAAGATGATATCGTTAGGGCCCTACAACTAGAATTTATTTACGCTCAGTCTAGACTCTTCTATGAAATCATATCTGAGGCGCAAAGGTCTACCAATATTGGAGAGAAACCCAATCCTGGACTGTAGCAGGGATTTCTCCTTGCTACAGGGGTAGGAATGGCTCCCTTCCATCTATAGGACGGAAGGGTAGGTTCTTGCTTGAAAATGCATGAAAGACAAATGGAACAGAAAGGAATAAAAGAAATAGAAAGCAATGGCAGGGAGCCCCTCTGCAAACAGGGTTAGGGCTTTGCTCTGAGAACCTACAAACAACTATTAAACAACAATATACCTACAAAACATGTTAGAAATCAAACTTGCAAGCAAATATGGCTTAGGAAAATGACTAAAAATACTAAAGAAAACACATAAAAAAATAGTGGTATATCTCTTCTTTGGTGTAATGGGCCACCATGCCCTGGCTGGAGGAAGCACCTCTCTATCCCACTCAGTAATGGAGGAGCTATGGCTCAATGGGGAAGATGAGTGGATGAGAGGGGGGATGTGGGTGGCTTGAGAGGAAAAGAGTCTCAAGGCATCCACAAGCAGCATAACAGTATGCAAGAGAAGAGTTGTTTGAGAGTGACCCCCACCCCTCCTTTTATAGCTTTCTTGGGGACTTTTAGGGCTTTAAGCCCTTGGTCAAGGCTTTAGCCCCTTTTTTGGGCTTTTCTCCCCTTTCGCCCTAGCTTTACCTCATTTTAGGGTTTTAGGCTCCTTTGAGGGGTTTTAGCCCCTTTTTGGAGGCTTTAGCCCCTAGGAGAGTTATTTAGGCTCCTTTTTGGGGGTTTTAAACTCTTTTCTTCATTCTTAAGCCTTTTTTAGGGTGTGGGGGTCTAATGGAGTGATACGAGGGTTGATCATGGGTGTCCTTGGGTGGTGTAGGCCATGTAGAGCTAAGTGTGGGATTTTTGGGTTAACAGATTGCCCCCTAATGTATGAGGGCGGGAGCTCATCGTATGGCTGACGAACATCATAGGATTTGCTGCGTAGAGGTGGTGCTTCTGGGGCTGGGGCATGGTGGCTTTTGGTTTTTGTATTAATATGGTTCCCATCAATGGTTGAGATACAAATAATGTGTGACATATATATGGACAAGGTGGGAATCCCCATGCTCATAACAATGTCAAAATAATAATGTGATCTATGCTCTAAAATACAAGAGTCGATCATATACAACTGATGATACAATAATGGTTTCCTCAATTAGAGGCTGAATACAATACTAATCTAAAAAACTGCTACATTCGACCCATGGAATTCTCATGGAATGCTATATCTTCATGACTGATGGCCTGTTGGATTTGAAACGGTACATAACTGTATGGACTCACTGATGGAAAGTCAAAGTCTTTGTGATACACCTATACTTTATCAATCATAAATCTATATAGAAGCATTGTTGGGGCTTCTGAACACTATCTCCAACACAACCCAAAAATCACAAGGGACATAACATGTTCAGGTCCCTCAAGTAGACTCATCAATGTGTTAGATTCAGGTGACTTCTAGCGTCTTTGACCAAATACTGCACGGATCAATACCCTGTACAAATCTCAATGGTGCAATGATGTAGCTAGAGTTGAGCACATGAGAAACAACCATCCCGAGAGGCACTAAGGACTCCTCTCAAATGGTCCAAGGAACTCATGAATGAGGTTAATGAAACCAAGATATAAGGACCTCTGGGTCTATCCTCTGGAATATGTGTGTTGTCATCAACAGAGGGAGACCTGCCCCTAGTAAGGGAAATGGTGTTTCTTTGACCAGAAACACGAGGGAGATAACCGAAAGGTGTGAGACAATCTACGAACTGACCCACTGAATCTGGGGGGGGGAGGGGGAGGGAAAGAATTGAATAGGGGTAGAGGGAGTGCAGTAGACTCAAACTTCCTTTGTTCAGAGTATCACGGTAGGGCAGACCATGCAGCAAATGAAACTGACTCATGGGAAGGGGATCATAGCTGTAATACCAAGGATGTCACTGCAAATGGGAAATACTTGAAGGAGGTAGACACTTTTGATATTAATGGGATCTAAGAAAGACACATTACTGGGTATTATGAAGAAAGGTGACCCAATGTGGGAATGCTGCCAAACTATTTTATGTGGGGTGGTTTCTAGGGACACCATTGTGGTATGATCTCATGGATTTTTGGCGAGCCAAAGAAAGTAAATGCTCGATGGTGCTTTCATTTCTAGAGAGTCTGAGAGCACAAAGAAGAATCCAGTGGGGGCTCTTTTTGTTGGTAGTCTCCTGTGCCTAAAAAAGGATAAAAGTATATATAGGAGAGCTCACCCATCCTATAGGGGATGAGAGACTTCTTTACCGTTGGTAGTCCAATCAGGTTGAAAAAAGTTAAACCTATACTGACTGGATAGTCATTCAAATACTTTTACGAGCATGAATGAAACCAAGTTTGCTTGGCAATATTTTCTTGATGAGAAGGATGGAAAAGAGCTTAATGACAACCCATGGTGAGCTTTTTTGTAAAGTGCGGCCCCTCTGCCCGAGAAAGCATAAAAGTATGCAAAGGGGAATGGTCTTGGCTTGAATATGCCAAGGTGGTCCTTTTCATTGAAAGGTCTACATAGTCCACAAAAGGAGATAAATGTGACGATGTAGATGCCCTTTTCTATACTTTATCGAGCAAGAAAGGAAGCAACTGCGCTCGGCTATCTTTTCATTGTTTTTAGGAGTCAGAAAAGAGCTTAAACGAAACTCCAATATGGTCAACCAATTGCGGTGGCACAGGTGATGCCCCATGTCGGGACAGTGGACAATGGTCCAAAGTTCACACAATATGGATGGAGCAGAAGGCTCTCAAACATATCAATACATGTGCGGGATATATCGCGGTAGAGGCTCATGAGTTGTTGCGGCAGAGGCACGTAAACCAAGGTGGCTCTCAGATAAAGGTTAGGAGAGCTGTGTGTGACTTGTGGTGGACGGACTTGACTAGATGTGATGTGAGTGCAAATCCAGGGCACTTATATGCCCAATACATGCAAGAAAAATAAATCATTTTATGGACAATGGTCCAGAGGTCCGCGTAAGGTGCAGTGGATGGAGTAGAAAGCTATGTGTTAAAATACAAAATAAGAAGACAAATGGTGACCCTTAACAGGCGGTGGCCTAAAAACCCACATGAATAGAAGTAGAGGAGAGTGATATAAGTACAGGTTTGTAGACACTTTCATCTCCATGCTGTGGCTCATAAATCGAGGTAGCTTCCGAAAAATGGTCCCGAAATTTATTTGTTAAACATGAGATGATGGCCTCATAAGGAGATGTAAATTTGAGCCTGGAGGTGTGAGAGGTGTCTCGAACAGGTTCTGGGTGACTTTGAATTAGCAGCTAATGGTGCTTCCCCTGAATGGGGGTCTTTGATTTGTGGTAAAAATGTTGCAAAACAAAAAAAAGGGAAAAAAACTACGCTATAATGGACTCATAGTGGTTATATCAGGCATAGACTCTCTTGAAGTGGAGCCTGTTGCGTGGCTTATTCAAGAGTCAACCATCTGATTCAATGAAGAGGCATGACCCCTTGTCGAGATGAAGTTCATTGGTAAGGTGGGATGACAGAATCTGGTCTTTTATGGGGAGAACTGATTCCACACTATGGTTTAAAGGGAATGGGGTAAAACCGGAGGTGGTCTTACAGATCTCTCCATCATCATGTAAGTGGTGCCAAGGTAGATCAAGTGGATCTTCCATGGCTGATGAGATGAAATGGAAACTGGTGCTAGAGATCATGTAAATGGTATTGGTTGTGGATTTTTTGGCCTTGCCCCCAGTCTCTGTTGGAGGAAGAGGGGCAGGCCTGGAGATAGGAGGAGTCTTTGATGGACCTGGAGGTAGGTGCAACATCATATCAATTGGATGGAAATGAGTCAACACATCCTGGGGCCTTAGAGGCAAGGTAGGTGGTTCAAGGTACCACATAGGATCTTCCAGTGTGAAATCCTGTAGATTGCGGGTTGCCAAGACATACTTGCTCACGATCCTGAATGGTAGGAAAAGGAAAAGGAAAAGAAAAAGGATCATGTTGAGTGGGAATGAACCCCAATGTTTCCTTGGTAACTGAGGTTGAGGTTATGGCTGTGGCTGGGGAAAAAATGGAAGAGACAGGTCTGTTGGACTGTCGGTGATGGTGGAGACAAGAGGGTCTGTAGAACTAGACATCATGTAAATGGACATGGTGTCTGAAGAACAAGGTGGGGGGTGAACTTCTTCGATCAGAGTGATCTCAGATTCAAGGGAATGTTGAAGAAGGTTGGCTAAAGCCATTCAGAACTCGACTAAGTCTTGGAAATGGTGAGAATAGTGTCCATACAATTTGCAAAGGGCGCAAGCATGGTTTGTTCTCAGTGACTTGTTTCTAACTATTGGCGCGGTTGGAAGTTCAACCACGGGGAGGTTTTTGGTTGTGCCCATGGCATCCAAATGCACATAGATCATTGGTATTTCAGGGAAATTATGAGTTGTATGGCCCTGTTGTTCATAGACAGTGCAAGGAAGAATCTACAGAGGTTTTGCGGTTGCATTAGCGTTCTTTCCCCTGACCCTTTTTGGGTGGGGCGGTGCAGGTGCAGGTGCGGTGGTTGGTTTTTGCGGACCGAGTGGGGGATGGGACTTGACCACAATGGGATGCAAAGGTGTTAAGACTACCTGGGGTATCGATGGTTGAGCTGGTGGATCAAGATACCACACCATAATTCCCAATGTAAAGTTGGGTAGGTTGAGGTTGGCCATTACTAGCTTGCTCATGACACCAGGAGGGAGAAAGAGGAAGGGAATTGTATGGACTGGTGAGGAGCCTAGATAACTCCCTGCTAGTTGTATGTGGGGGTGTGGTTGTGGTTGTGGTTGTGCATAATGTTGCGGCTGTGAATGATGTTGTGGATGCTATTGGTGTTTTGGATGCAGATGGTGTTGCGGCTGTGCTTTTTGTTTGGGTGCAGCAGTGCTAGATGAGACCATGCACAAGTTCGCAGTCTCATTTCGTGTCAGTGGCGGTGACACTAAGGGGTAATGAGTTGTCATGGTGGTATCGGCAAACAACCTAGGACCCACATTCAACAATGGGGAGGCTGTTGTGTTGTCAACCATGGTGTTGATTGCAGGGACGACATTGGCGTGTGTGGTCGTCCCTTGTGGCTTAATGGTGGTGATGGTAGGGATAAGGTTGGTAGGTGCTTTTAACCCTTGCATATTTTTATAAGTGAGTTAATCAAATATCATGATATTCCCTTTGTGAGGGAACATCATGAGACGAAAGAAAGTTGATGCAACCGCTCTCATGGCATACATATAACTTCTTACGAGGAGAATGTTATATTCCAGTTGATCATTGATGACCTCTATGTCGATCAGCACTGTCTTCCCAGCTAATGTGATGGGGACATGGGGGAGGATTCCTTGGGATTTAGTGGTATGGCCATCATAATCCCACAGAGTTGTGGAGGATGGTTGCAGAATTGGGGATCCAAGTTTATGCCAAAACAGGGTGGAAATAACACATGTGGATGCCCCCTCATCCACTATGCATTGGTGCATGACCAAATTCCAGATAGACACTGGGATTTGGAAGGCGATGGTGGATGGCATGCATGATTCTCCATTCTCTGTGTCAAATGTGATCAACTTGGAGTCGGAGGGGTCTATGGCCCCAAGGGCGACTAGTAACACTTTCTTCTACATTGGGCACGTTTTGAGTACCTCCAGAGTAGACATGGTCGTTGGTGTTTGGGCCAAATCATCCACAATGCTATAGCTGAAAGCAGCTCTAGCTGTGGCGTTGTTGGCCACTTAGCATATGGCGGGTAAGGGGAAAGGGAGTAACTAAAGAGGTGTGTTGACCGATTTGTACATAGATTTTGCTAATGTGTTAGCGAGTTTGGTGGTGGTACCGTACTAATTCCGTCTAGTTTGTAGTTTAACCTCTTCAGTCATCATGGCTAGCAGGTGGTGGACACCTGTTTCTGCCGTGGGAGGTGCCCCTGGAGCATTGGGATTGGCCTGGGGAGGGGGTGTGGTTGCCACCAATCCTTGGACTGGTAGTGGGTTTTGAAGCACCATGGGGGAGGTCCTTGTGGTGTCGGGTTGGGTTGGGCTTGGTTCGTAGCGTTGGCGGCCTATTGGGCCTCGTTCTGAATGGCCTACTTAGCATGACCCATGAGGGCACACTCAAATGTGTAGTTCCCATAGACCTCACAGAGTGTGCACGGTTGGTTTGTGCACAACGGGGCATTGCATCTAGGTGCATTTGGTCTTAGGGAGTTTTGGGCGGGTCGATTTGCTGCGGCATTATTGGGAGGGTTTGGTTGTTGACCGACTCCCTGTGGTTGGTTATTGGCTTGGTTTCAGGGCTGATTATTTCTAGCTTGCCCTTATTGATTGTTGGGGGCAGGATGGTTGGGACAGTTTTATTGTGTAAATACTTGTCCCAACGGAGTGGGTTGAGCAGGGGTGAGGGATTGAATCACTTGCATTGGTGGTGCATAATAAATTGGGTGGGCTGCGATGTCACAAATTTGGGCGTTTGCCCCACGTACTATTGTGTTGGCCATGCCATGCCCTGATCCTACTGCGGTGGTGCAGGTTGTGCATAGGAAGTTGTTGCTCCGGACTGGGACATCATTCTAGCATAGTCTGGAGTTTAGTTTTGCTAAGAAACACTAGCAGTGTTTCTTGGTTGTGGTGGAACTATAGGTGGTGTCGGACGGTGTTGTGGTTGTTGGGAGACTAAGTCTATGATGCCATCTGCAACATGGGATGCCCCCGATGCATCCCAGTAGGAGGTACCCAGGTGGGGAGCATCTGGAATGATAGTGTACAGGTATCTAGACTGAGCATAGATCAGGTCAAACTATTGGGATTTCAGTATCGCATACTCTTCAGATTGAGGACATTCAGATGCAACGTCCTTTGCTATGGGTGGGAGGAAGGTTTTGAGAAACCAATCTAAGAAGATCATGTCGTCAAGTTGAATTTTTCACGAACTACGATGCCGCCGCTACTCATGGATGTGTTCAGTTATATGTGTCATAGTGCTTTGGCGGTAGGATAACAGGATCGCCACCCCTTCGTCATATCTGACAGGGAGTTGGAAATACTATAGGAACATGAAAGCTAAGGAGTTGAAATCTAGCAATAGAGGAAATTTCAACTCAAAATGGGCCTCCTAAAATGATAGTTAAAATAATAAAATAATATTTATTAATTTTGGAGGAAGAAAAGAAAAAAACTACTTTTTTGTTTGTATTTTTGACATATCTCCCCATTTTTTTACTCAAATTTCGATCGGGAGAGCTCATTGGATGCGGAATTTAATTCCGCATCCAACGAGTACCCACTCGGCATGCTTTTGATGGACCTCACTACCCTAAAAACAAGAAATACCTGAAAAAACGTAATGATGATGTCATCATTTCATTTTTTTCAGGTATTTCTTGTTTTTGGGGTAGCGGGGTCCGTCAAAAGCATGCCAAGTGGGTACTCGTTGGATGTGTAATTTAGTTCCGCATCCAATGAGCTCTCCCGATGGAAATTTGAGTAAAAACAAGGGGAGATATGTCAAAAATACAAACAAAAAAAGTAGTTTTTTTATGATACCTATCCCCAAATTTATATTAAAAAAGTGTTTAAGACCTATACGGTATTTCAAATTTAAAGCAATTTCATTGGCTAACACATGATGACATGGAATTTGAATAAAAGTTAAAAGGCCCATTTTGAGTTGAAATTTCCTCTAATGGTACTTGGCTTGCAGTAGCTCAATGTACCATTTGGCTGCCACACCTTTAAGGGTGCATTGGAACAGTCTTAGCCTAATAGAGTCATCTACAATGCTATTTGAGGAGAACCATAGATGGAATGTCATAATGTGATTTTGGGGACACTCGCCCGCCTTTCCTTCAAACTTGGGAATGTCTAATGGTAGCTTGGTTGGCATGGGAGGCCAAAAGGTTGTTTGTCAATCGAGCCAAATCAGGCAAGTTAAGGCATATTTGACTCCAGGTTGATGTAATATGGGGGATGTATGGTGGTGGGGTTTGCAAGTGCATAATGTACCTGCATAGCTAGGGGTGATGGTGGTGCCATTGTAGATGGGCCAATGCCCCCAAGTGTGATGTGAGGGAGAGTGTGAATGGAAGGGCCACTGCCCCCATGTGTGACAAGAGGGGTAGTGTATGTGGAAAGGGAAATGCCCCCCTATGTGATAGAAGGGGAAGTGTATATGGAAGGTCCACTGCCCACAAGTGTTACAGTTGGGACAGCCTGATTGGTTACTATGGATGGTGGCAGTTGACTGATGACAGTTTGCATGATCGTGATAGGGCCACCTGCGGGGTTGTTGGTGATAATTTTTGGTGTGGAAATGAGTCCACTAGATATGGCTATACCGAAAAATGGATCTAGATTTGCACTAGCCATGGGGATCGATGGTGCAGTATGGAGGTCTGGTTTATACTGATATGGGTCTGAATCTAAATCAGAGGCTATGTGGCCTTCTGATGGTGTGAGAGGTCATCGAGAATGGTCTCGATGGTGTCGGTTCAATGTTCCAAATTGTGGTTGTTTTCCTCTTAGGTGTGAGGAAGAGCATGGGGGATCAATTATGTTAGATTTATGTATCAATCTGGTGGAAATGATATTTTAGACCCTAGTTTCAATGGATTCCTATTGGCTATAGGTGGTCACTCGGCCACCAATACTATTAGAAGACAGCGCTTGGCTTTTTCCTCACGGGCGTTTCTACTCAATCAGTGGGGGTCGTTGCCCGTTTCGCTTGGAAATTCCTCTTAGCGGCCAGCTACTTTGCAGTTCCCATGGTACTCCTCACAATGAGTTTCTAGGATGAGCCCAAGTACTTCTAGGATGAGTTTCAGGGACTTATGTCCTCAAAGACTGTAGATTTTTGAACTTAATGTAAATTAATCAATTTTAGTGGCTCTCTCAACATCATGAACTAAGTGGGGTTGATTACGTGGTATGGTGTATTTGTCTTGCTATTTTTCTATTATCAGGTGGCTGCAAGTGGTTTATGAATATGTTGTAAAATTCATATCATTGTGAATACAAGTAGTAAATAAATAGAAATTGTGTATACAAATACCATTTTTTACCTGGAATTGTGACAGCCTAACTAGGTGACTACCTTACACCTATATTCTTCTTCAACCAAGAGAAGGTGTTGGGCTCTCAACACAATGGGACTAATCCCATCCGTAGATCCACAGGTCACCTCCCAGATGCAAGGTTGGTCAACAGGGAGGATGCTTAGTGCCATGAGAAGCCCTCCTTCTCTACCCCCTCTACCTTCCAAGTCATCTGTTTTTAATGGTTTGAACAATATTCAGTGAAGGGCCTATTACTATACGAGCTGTGCCCTTTGTCTTATCCCAAAATACCCCATAGGGTGATGACTGGGTAGAGGAGGAAGGGCAAGCAGGACTGTTAATTTTATGTCAATTTTAGTTAAGCTACATTCATTAAGCCATTAATTTTTTTTGGGGGGGGATTTACATTTTGTTTGTACATGGAATTACTGTAAATTAAAACAGAAACAGAAATGGAACTATTGTGCTAGACAGAGGCGGCTGAGCCACACTGAGAGTCCCTAATAACTTAAAAATTAACTTCTGAGTGACAGATTGCATGTTTCGGGGCAAATGTGGCGAGGGGGTCGCCAAATTTTTCATGAAATAGGTGAGGGGGTCGCACAGATTTCATAGACAAAAGAATTCTTTCCTTTTGAGTGAAGTCACACCTTTCAGGGGGAAAAGGGTGACCTAGTCACGCCTGTGAGGCTTAAATGAGTGACCTGGTCCCTTGTTTAGGCCCGATAAGTGTGACCTGCTATGGATTTGGGGTTTTTCTAATCCTGAGTCAGTTCCGGCTGACAGTAACCTGTTCTGTGGCCAAACAGACTCAAATTTTCCTTGTAGAGGCTTTGCTGAAATTAAACAATATTTAACCTAGATCTCACAAGAAATTTTAAAACTAGGGCATAAACTAAAATAAACTTGAAATTTAAAAAAACTGAACCAGGGATCCTGTGGGATCGACCTGGTATGGTTGCCAGTTCTGTAGTAGGGATTTATCCTTGCTATAGGGGCAAGAATGGCTCCCTTCCATATATAGGATGGAAGGGTAGGTTCCTGCTTGAAAATGCATGAAAGAAAAATGGAACAGAAAGGAATAAAAGAAATAGAAAGCAATGGCAGTGAGCCCCTCTGCAAACAGGGTTAGGGCATTGCTCCGAGAACCTGCAAACAACTATTAAATAGAAATAAACCTACAAAACATGTTAGAAATCAAACCTGCAAGAAAATATGGGTGAGGAAAATGACTAAAACTACTAAAGAAAACACAAACAAATAGTGGTATACCTCTTCTTTGGTGCAATGGGACACCATGCCCTAGCTGGAGGAAGCACCTCTCTACCTCACTCAGCAATGGAGGAGCTATGGCTCAATGGGGAAGATGAGTGGATGAGAGGGGGAATGTGGGTGGCTTGAGAGGCAAAGAGTCTCAAGGCATCCATGGGAAGCATAACAATATGCAAGAGAAGAGTTGTTTAAGAGTGACCCCCACCCCTCCTTTTATAGCTTTCTTGGGGACTTTTAGGGTTTTAAGCCCTTGGTCAAGGCTTTAGCCCCATTTTTGGGATTTTATCCCCTTTCACCCTAATGTTAGGTCCTTTTAGGGTTTTAGGCTCCTTTGAGGGGTTTTAGCCCCTTTTTGGAGACTTTAGCCCCTAGGAGAATTATTTAGGCTCTTTTTTGGGATTTTTAAGCCCTTTTCTTCATTCTTAAGCCTTTTTAAGGGTGTGGGGGTCTAATGGAGTGATACGAGGGTTGATCATGGGTGTCCTTGGGTGGTGTAGGCCGCCATGTAGAGCTGAGTGAGGTATTTTTCAGGTTAACATGGACCCCATGCCGATGGTGTGGTTGGTTCAGTAAGTTCTCCTACTGTAGAATCATAGTCTAAGAAAATCCATGAGTTGTCAGTGAAGCAATGTACAGTGGAGGAAACAAAGGCTGCCACTCCTCATCTCAAAGTGAAATTTTTTTTTCATAGTATTCTCATAAGGGAAATCAGCACCCCAGTGAGAAAAAGAAGAAAGGGAAGAAGGGTGAGGGTAATCAAAACAAGAAGAAACCTACAAATAATGCTGATGGGGGTAAGAAAGATAAGAAGAAGGTTAGGTTTCCCTATAAGTTATGTTAGGGAGACCACTTGACTCATCAATTCCCTCTTATGGATCAAGCTCAGAAGTTTCTTAAAAATAAACAACCGACTATCCTGAAGGATCCATTTCCCCAAGGATAAAATGCAGCTTCTGTTTTGAATGTAGTGGGGGGGACTTCTAGTGCTCCTCCTCATCAAAACTATATTGACATGGTACAATCTAACACCTTACTCCAGATAAGAAATAAGAATTATGAATCAGAGGCTTCAAAGAAGGGTAAGTCTACTGGTGAAACTTCTAACCCTCTCACTATTGAGAAACCTGTTGATTCGATGCCTAAGATATCAAAAGGTGTCTTTAAAAAATAATTTCACAATCCTAAATCTAGGGCTTCTTCCAACTACTTAGTAATTGAAGATTTGGCTCAAACTCCTTGTGCAATTTCAACATTGGAGGTGTTACAGATTTTTCATGCTCAGCGGGATTCCCTCTTAGCATATTTAGGCAGCATGGAATCATCAAGTTTGTTGGCAAAGTTTAATATGTCATATGTTAAGATTCTCCTGTCGTATCATGTGTCTTTGTCAATCAATGTTGTCCATGGAAGAAAAACCATTATATTTACAGTTGTTGATGAAGCTACTTCCATGTGTGTAATTTTAATGTCTTATTGGAAGGATTTAGGTTCCCTAGACCTAGTTCCATCAAACACTTAATTCTTTCGACGGAAGGTATTTCCATCCACATGGTATCCTACCATATTTTGAGATAAAGTTGGCAGGGAAAGCAATGGTTTTTGAAGTAGAAGTGATTGATGCCCCATTGTACTATAACTTGTTTTAAGGGAGAAGATGGACTTACACCATGTGTGTGATTGCCTCAGTTGTTCTTCAAGTGGTAGTGTTTCCACACGAAGGGAAGTTGGTTATCGTTGACCAACTCAGTTTCACTCGGAAGGTTCATTTGTAGAATAATGAGCCCATTGTACCTTTTATTGATAAGAATAAATTAGCTAATGAGAGTTTTGGGGTTGGAATGTATGCATATTTGATGGGAACAGTTGATATCCTAGCCCCTATAAACTATCTAGGCTCTACAAGTGTAGGGAATTCTATCATGACGGTTGTCGATAGAAATAATCCTTGGGACCTTCATTCCCATCATGAACCTCAAGTGCCCTTATCTACAGTGGAAGTGGCTTATCAGGCTATTGTTAATGCCACTTTCAATTCTATCATGACACCTTCTATAGTCTCATAGGAGTCGAAAGAATCCTATATGCCCACATGGGAAGATAACTCTTTATATTCATATGACTTCTTAGACATTCTTTTTCCTTCAGATGAAGCCATTTTGGAAGCTATGAGTGGGAAAGATCAAATTTGTGATGATTTGCACCATAGATCCTACTTTCTTCCAGAATTGAGTAGAATTCAAAACTAGGAGTTCCATGTGATACTGGCAAAAGATGTTCATTTACTGATTAATCCTTCACCAAAGGGAATATTTGTTGAGGGGAATATGGAAAATATTTCTGTTACCATACCAATAAACATATCTACAAATTCAAATGTCATAGAAAATGTGAATATCGATGCAAAATGCTCTCTGGAGGAGATTTCCATATATACTCCCTTGTTTAAGGATATTCATGACATGGTTTCCTATTCATATGAGGAGATGACAGGAATAAATCCATCTATTGTAGAACATGAAATATGGACCTACCGTGATGCTAAACCTGTTCAACAAAAGATTTAACCTATTAATCCATGAAAATCGGAAGTCGTAAAGGCTGAGGTGGAAACTTTGTCAAAAGATGGGTTTATCTACCCAATTTATCTAATAGAATGGGTATCCAATCTTCATCCTTTTGATAAGAAACAAGGGACAATACACGTGTGCACTGATTTCTGTGACCTAGATAAAGTGTGTCCCAAGGACAACTACCCCATGCCCTTTATAGATCAAATCATTAATGCTTGTGTGGGTAGCAAAGTATTTTCATTTATGAATGGTTTTTATAGATATAATCAAATCCAATTCAAGTCGAAAGACTAACATAAAACCGATTTTATTTTTCCATAGGGTACCTTCGCATACAAGAAAATTCCCTTCGGTTTAAAAAATGTTGGAGCTACCTTTCAGCAGGCAAGGAAATTTACCTTCCATGACATCAAGAATATTGTTGATCCATATTTGGATGATTTTCCTGCCCATTCTTGTAAGAGAAGGGACCATCTAGATCACCTTCACTTGAATTTTGAACGATGTAGAAATTATAAAATACGCTTGAATCCCCACAAGTTTTTTTAGCATCAAATCGGGGAGGATACTAGGGTTTACCATGTCAAACAAAGGAATTCAGCTGGATCATTTTGAAAGTTGAGTCTATTGTAAATCTGCCTCCTCCTCATTCTATCAGGAAACTTCATAGACTGCAAGGGAAATTTAATTTTCTTCGATGTTTTTATACTTTATTATGCCAGGATAAATAAGGGTTTCATGTGCTTGCCTAAGCAGAACACCTCATTTTTGTGGGATTAAACCTCATAACTGAAATTCAATGCATTGAAAAAGGATTTACTGTCGGCTCCTTTGCTACGTCCCCCAAATTACTCTAAATATTTTATGTTGTATCTGGTCGCGTCAAAGTTGATAATCGGGGTGGTATTGGTTTAGGAGGATGTCAAGACCCAAGCTCATGTTGTCTATTATCTCAATCGTTCATTAGCTGGTCTCGAACTCAGATACTCCCACGTCAAAAAAATAGCATTAGAAACTGTATATGATGTTCAGAGGCTACGTCACTACTTTTTACTGAGGACGGCCAAAGTGGTGGCATCTGTAAATCCTTTTCAATGCATTTTGTCCCAGTGCATAATCGATGGGAAATTCAACAACTGGATATTCATTCTCAATCTGCTAAATCCAAAAATTCCTTAGTTTTTGCAGAGCTTATCTTAGAATTTCCTACGAAAGAAAGTGTACTGGTGGAGGATGAATCATTCCCGAATGAGTATATCTTTCTGATTTCCACCTCTGATACCTAGTATGGGGATTGTTGGAGCAGCCACAGCTACAGGAAAATTTGCTACATCGGGATAGGGAATTCAAAGAAGAATAGTACCGGAGCGGCCGAGAAGAGAGAGCTCAACCACTGCACTTAAGGTAGCGACGAAGA
Organism: Pseudotsuga menziesii; assembly: GCA_001517045.1. Lineage (NCBI taxonomy): Eukaryota > Viridiplantae > Streptophyta > Pinopsida > Pinales > Pinaceae > Pseudotsuga > Pseudotsuga menziesii. The sequence goes on along the minus strand of LPNX010191042.1, from coordinate 268,683 downwards.
CAAGAGAGCTCAGCTACCCTCATAAAGGAGAAGGAGCAATGGGCTGAGGCATTGAAGATGAAGGATAGAAGCAAAGCGACCGAGGAAGTGGCTCCCATACCCATGATCAGCATCGGGAAGCATGGAAGACTGCAAAAATCTATGGTGTGATGGAAAGCGGCAGCTCAAGTATAGATAGGCTGACTTTTGTAGTTAGGGTTTTTGGGGTTATTATTGGGACAGGCCCACATTTTTGTAATGGTGAGACCTTTGGGCCACCTATATAAGGATGTATTTTGTATTGTAAAAGTTTAGACACTTGGGTAGCTATTTAAGCAGTTATATAGTTAGCCTTCTGAGTCATTTAGCTAGCTAAGTGTCTCTAGTGTCTCAGTATTGTAAGAATCGAGCTCTGGTTCTATTATTCAATCTGTATTATCTGACTGTAACCTGTAGCCGACTCCTTGAGCATGTATGTAAAAATCCACAGGGATAGCACAATCAGTAGGGATTGAGAGAGAGAGAGAGAGAGAGAAGAAGAGTATATTGTAAGAGAAGGCAATATAAGAGAAGAGATCTAAGAGAGAAGGGCTCCTAGCGGTGTGCGCGGAGTTTCCCAGAAGATCTCAAGCTGCATATCAGGTTGCAGTGAAACTATGTTTACTCTCTCAAGATATAATATAAAAACCAGTTCCCGTGGACGTAGCCTGCCCCCTGGAGGTGAACCACATAAAATCAGTGTGTTTTGTGACTATTCATGTGACTGTGCTTTATTTATCTATTATTCATTACATGAAATTTACTCCAGTTAATGAATAAATGAATGTATGCTATCTTTAGTTACAGTTGCGTGGAAGATTAACTATGAGTTGAATTTGTTAAGTATTTTGTATATGAGTTCTCAGTACTTGATGCGCGATAGTTGTAGTTATAGTGTTAAGTGATTTCTGCATATTAGTTCAGCAAGTTGAGCATAGTTGATGTTAAGTATATTAGACTATAGGAGTCTAAGTGAGGCTGTTTAGCTTAACTATTATACTAAGAGAGAAGCCTTTGGACCGTGAGAGTCAAATTGAATCCCTACTGTAAAGGATATCACAGTATAGAAAGGATATATCACATTACCGGAGGAACTACGGTGTGAGATATCGCAGGTTAAGATCCGAGCAAAGGAGATAGTTTGTGCATCGCACTAGCATCAGCGATGTGATTAGAGATCGCTCCCTCCCGGACCAACGAGTAGGAAAGGTCACCATTGCAGAGAGAACCACCTGACTAAGAAGAGTCGTGCGAACCACCAGGATGCTACAGAACCTGACTGAGGACACTTGAGTCGTCAGCCAACCCATCCAAGATCACTTCAGGTGAGACTTCAGACCGCTCTGCGGTCTGTCACCGAAAGGGCCATTGAGCTAAGGGTTTTGTTGGTACATTAAAGGAAACCTGGGTCTGCCTAGAGAGACCAACAAATGGTTTCATTTCCAGTTTTGAACAAACTGACGAGCTAATGTTCTATTGGCATCCTACTAAAGAAGAACTTAACCACTGGTTTGAGTCTAAGGAGAAAGAATTTGTTGAAAAAGAAAACAAGAGTCCTAGACTGAGTACAGGGGACTGGTTACAAAAACATATCTTCACTGACCTACATACGATATTTTTTGTGACCTATGCAAATGAGTTGTACGACTGGTTATCAAAGTTGACTGATAAGAGTATATTCAAGAAGAAAGAAACATTGTCTGGACACTGGAGCTGATTTAGACTGTGAAAAGCATTGATAATCCCACTTCGCAAGCAGTATAATTCTGGCTTGTGAGTTTGCTGGAAGGATTTGTTACAAAGTTTGCAGTCGATCAAAGAAAGAGCTTCAGTGAAGCAGAGAGGTACTTCTTCAAAGGATATCACGGTAAGTACCTAAGCTCATTAAACTTGTCCATTAAGATGTTATTACATGAAAAAGGAGTAATGGATATAGTCTCAGATGAATAAGTAAATAAGTGTAATGTCACAAGAGTTTGAGAGTGACTTTGATGAAATTGGGTGTACACGTAGTGGTAAGAAATATAAAGTAGATTTCAGATCTCCTCTCTTTGAAAATAGTTTAGACACTACTAGAGAACAGAATCCAAGTAGTATAGAGAGAACAGTAGAGGGTATCCCTTACCACCCTTATACCCCACAGAAAGCAACCGGGACTCAGAATAATCCCGTAGGAACTACATCTAGTAGTTCACATACAGTACATACTACCACTACATCACCTACACCTACACCACCGAGTGGTAGTAATACAACAAATCAGCATCCACCACATAGAAACAGAATGGGGGATGACATGAAACTACCTACCTTCAAGGGTACAGAGACAGAAGACCCGGAATAGCATTGGTTCTTATGTGAAGCCATATGGACCATTAAAGGGATTCAGGATGATAATATTAAACTTGTCCAGTTGGTCACTACACTTAGAGACAGAGCCTTAACATGATATATGAAGTATACAACAGCACCGGCCAGAACACTTGTACAGGTCAAGATCGCAATGATTAAAGAATTTAAGAAACCTAAGTCTGAGTCACAATGCATTATAGAGCTTAAAGACATCAAACATCTACCTACAGAGTCAGTATGGGACTTCGATCAGAAATTCAAAGCCCTCATAGACCAAGTCAGCTTTGAGTTTTCACTGGAGCAGCATAAGGAATGGTTCATCGCAGCACTGCTCCCACACATTAGACTTCCATTAATGCAACAGAGACTCCATACGCAGGATCAAGCATTAGAGATGGCAATGAAACTAGAGGACTCATCTCTATCTGAGACTAGTACAGGTATGACAAACCTGCAAAACTAGTTAGCTAATCTCACGTTACAGATGCATGAGATTAAGAAAGGGAAAGAGATTGCACAAGAGCTATGGTGTACCAAGTGTAAAGGACAGGGCCATACTAAGGATAACTGTCTAGTATTTGTTGAGTATTTAGCAAGTGGGGCTCCTAACCCCTTATTACAGACTCAAGGGCCGTGGTGTGAACTCTGCAGAACAAGAGGACATCGACCACCGGAATTCCCTTTACTTCAAAAGTATGTACAGACCCCTAAGAACTTATATTGTAAATTCTGCAATTCAGTAGGTCATGATGAACATAATTGTCGAGCTTATGATCTCATGGTCGAGAGAAATCACGACTTGTACAGAGTCCAGTCAAAAACACCTGGTCCAGTAGCAGGACCACAGCATGAACTGGCTCGTGATGGCTGTCGAGGAGGATTTAGAGGACAAGGCCATGGACAAGGCTTTGGCCGTGGAGGAGGCTTTGGCCATGGTGAAGGCTTTGGCCATGGCCATGGACCTATTACTTGTTACAATTATGGAATTGTAGGACATTATGCTAGGGATTGTGAGAACCCTACTACAACATGTAACTATTCCAAGTCCTATAATCACACTATAGAAGAGTGTTCGATCCTGATAGCCAAGATTAGAGACCCTAAGCCAGCAGTACACCAGAACATCCAACTTATCGCTGCTGAGCAGAAAGAGCCAGAACCAAGAGTCAACATTGTGACTCACAGTGGTGCTTCTACTAGTCTGACATCGCAGGATGTAGAAAAGAACACAGGTTCGGAGTGGGTGCGCAAAGCCACTACTAAATTAACACCACTCGACCTACAGAAGAACAAAGAAACATTCCAAGAAGCTCAACCTTTATTTGATGACCCTACATCATCAGGATCACAGGTACTGCCGTGCAGGGGTGTACCGCAGTAGCAAACACATTGTGGCATTAGTCCTGTGCAGACATCGCAGGCTACCACGTCAGGAAGGTGTGAAGAGGATGAGTCGACAGGAAGTGTACAATCCTTCCTGCGGAGTTGCTTGAAACTCATTAGAAATGAGAAAGCTATTAGTGAGATTCAAGGCATCATAGATCAGTTTCAGCCATCTTCTTCTGTGAGCAGTGCACAGCGTGTTGTTCATAATATTATGGGTCATACCAGAATAGGAAGAGAGATGAGACTCACAGCACAAGTTGGAGAATTTGAAATGGATGAGGTAATCCTAGACTTAGGACCAGAGGTAAATGTTCTGACTATGTAGACATGGGAACAGATGGGTAGCCCTAAGTTAGCCATATCGCCTATCCATCTATGACTAGTCAATCAGCAGCGGGTATCACCACTGGGTCGATTACCACAGGTACCAGTTGATATCGATGGAGTCCGCAGCTTTACAGACTTTGAAGTTATAGAGATCATTGGCGATAGTAGACCATATCAAGCTCTACTAGGTATTGATTGGGCAATTGATAACATGGTTGTTATCAATTTAAAGAAAAGACAAATGACCTTTGAGGATAGTCAAACCTGGGTCATCGCACCGTTGGATCCTTTTCAGGGTCTCAGGTATATTGAACCAATCCGAGCAGAGGAAGAGGCGCGCAACATGGAGATCCTCTATTAGATGACAGCTAATCAGAGTGATTACATCAATCCAACTACAGAAGGAAACATTAGTTGGTGATGCGATAGCTCATGCGCATCAGATTCAGAGGTTGGTCTAGAAAACTGGCAAGACAGAATTTATGAAGTCTCAGCGCGCAAATGTGCATTTATGACTAAGTCACTACAATGGATTGGCGCAGACATTATTAATATTCCTTCCTTTCATGTCTTAGTGGATGTCAATGACTTTTTACATCAATTTGAGCAGGAAATTCCTCAGGAGTAGAGGATGACAACTATTGACCTTGCAGCAAAAGCCACACCTGCAAGATGGTGGCATGCACATAAAGAACATATCGTATCATGGGATGAATTTAAGAGATTGATGGCGATCAGGTTCTCTAATGACAAGGAACTATTACAGTAGAAATACACAGGAGAGAGTGACCCTAGGTCACATATTCAGATTTGTGAATATAATTGGTCAAAAAATTCCAGAGGATGAATGGGTTCACCTATTCATTCACACTTTAGACATAGTTCCAAGGAACTGGTACACTGAGACCGAGTTGCGCAGAGGAACCATCACATGTACAGCAATGATAGATAGTTTAAAAAGTGCAGATGTCCAGTGTAGTTGAAAGGAGGCATCGCACCGAGAATGAGTCTACATAGTAAAAAAGAAAAAAAGAAAAATCCAAGTATGAGGAATCGCATCAGAAAAGTTATGTTGCGCAAGTCATAGGACGCTTGCGGAGTTCATGCCGACACTTTGGTTCGAAATGATGCGGTGTGAAATTGTAGCAATGCGATGTTCCCTGTGCCACGTTGACCATTTTGAAAAGAGACAGAGGGCCAGTCCCTTCACCTTCTGACAAGCAGTTAATGTAAAAATGATCGGTATATGATTTGGCAATAGTGTAATGATTTTTCCAGATTTGCTAAATCTTCGACGAGACCGGCGCCTGCACACAAGTTTCGAGGGAAATTTGATCGGATTTCAGTAATTAAAGATCGAAACAATGGGTATTGTCTTGTCCATGCAATTAATACCACCGACGATTCCATCCTAGATGACCGTTGCTGTAGAGATTATCACCTTCATTATAAATTCGAAAATCATTCAGATAGAAGGGTTATTTTTGTGATTTCTGATAGTTATAGAGCAATTTAAAGAGTTTTCCATGTGAAGAGATAACCTATTTATAGAGTGCTAGTTTTCCCCAATTTCACAGCCATTTCCAGTTCAGAGTATTGCACTGAGTGGTCTTTATCCGAGACGGAGCCTTTAGAGGACATTGTGCAGAGATTCTAGCGTGGTGGCCTCAGGTCTGCTATGACGACGCTGCCCAGGGTTGTGAAATTAGGAACATCACAAGTCAAACAGCTGCCAAGGATGAGGAGTCAAACCCAGGATGTAGAAGATATCATCAAAGTCTTTGCTACAGAGAAGCAGAAAGACGACCAGATCACTAAAGATAAGAAAACAGAGCAGAAGAATGATGAGAAGAAATTTATAGCCAGGAAGAAAGTAAAAATGAGAAAAAGAAGGCAACGGGAGAAGGGAAATGACCTATCTCATCATTTAAGAGAAGAACAAGAGATTGGAGAGGCAAATAAACAAAACTATGAACATCATAGGCAGCATGAAAAGCTGGAGCGATTTGCTGAGAAGAAAAGTGAAAGGGGAAAACAAACCCAACAAGCAGAACTTCAAAATGCAGACAAAGGCTTGTTCTCGGAATGGAATTCATGGTTTGTATAGTTTTCATATGAAGGGATCCAAACCGAGTGAAATGTTTCAAAAGGCTGGAAGATACAGATGTATATCTTCTTTGGGATACGAGTTCTAACCCAGCTAGACAGGAGTTCTTGTGATACCAGGGATTTGAATCATTATGGTAAGAAAAAATGGATGGCAGGTCTTGCAATCAACAAGAGCGACAGTATGACAATAAGGGAAGGAAAGGTAAGAGATACCTACAAACTAAGTTTATAGAAGACTCTAGCATTAGTTAAGCTATGCTTGAAATGGCACAAGAGTGTGTCGAAGCTATGAACAACGAAGTTGCGGGACTTCGAGTGAGATTCGCAAGGACTTCACAGGAAGCCAAGGAGAAGCTACAGTAGGAGAAGCCAGCTGTTAGTGGCTCAAGGATGAGCCACAAGTAAGTGTTAGGGGACTGTTGGAGTAGGGTCCCACAGCTACAGGAAAAGCTGCTACATCGGGACAGGGAAGTCAAAGAAGAACAGTACCTTAGTGGCCGAAAAGAGAGAGCTCAACCACTACACTTAAGGCAGCGGCGAAGATAGGAGGGCTTAGCTACCCTCATAAAGGAGAAGGAGAAACGGGCCGAGGCGTTGAAGAAGAAGGACAGAAGCGGAGCGACCGAGGAAGCGGCACCCATACCCATGATCAGTACCGGGAAGCGTGGAAGACTGTAGAAAGTTGTGGTGTGATGGAAAGTGACAGCTCAAGTACAGATAGGCTGACTTTTGCAGTTAGGGTTTTTGGGGTTACTGTTGGGATAGGCCCATAGTTTTGTAATGGTGAGACCTTCGGGCTGCCTATATAAGGATTTATTTTGTATTGTAAAAGGTTAGCCACTTGGGTAGCTATTTAAGCAGTTAGATAGTTAGCCTTCTGAGTCATTTAGCTAGCTAAGTGTCTCTAGTGTCTCAGTATTGTAAGAATCGAGCTCTGATTCTGTTATTCCATCTGTATTATCTGACTATAACCAGTAGCTGACTCCTTGAGAATGTATGTAACAATCCAGAGGGATTGCACAATCCGCAGGGATTGAGAGAGAGAGAGAGAGAGAGAAGAAGAGTATATTGTAAGAGAAGGAAATATAAGAGAAGAGATCTAAGAGAGAAGGGCTCCTGGCGGTGTGCGCGGAGTTTCCCAGAAGATCTCAAGCTACATATCAGGTTGCAGTGGAACTATGTTTACTCTCTCAAGATATAATATAAGAACTAGTTCCCATGGACGTAGCTTCCCCCCTGGAGGTGAACCACGTAAAATCAGTGTGTTGTGCGACTATTCATGTGACTGTGTTTTATTTATCAGTTATCTGTTATTCATTACATGAACTTTACTTCCCGTTAATGAATGAGTGAATGTATGATATATTTAGTTATAGTTGCATGGAAGATTAACTATGAGTTGAATTTTTTAAGTATTCTGTATATGAGTTCTCAGTACTTGATTCGCGATAGTTGCAGTTACAGTGTTAAGTGATTTCTGCATATTAGTTTAGCAAGTTGAGCATAGTTGATGTTAAGTATATTAGACTGTAGGAGTCTAAGTGAGGTTATTTAGCTTAACTATTATACTAAGAGAGAAGCCTTTGGACCATGAGAGTCATATTGAATCCATACTGTAAAGGATATCACAGTATAGAAAGGCAATATTGCACTACCGGAGGAACCGCGGTGTGAGATATCGCAGGTTAAGAGCCTAGTAGAGGAGATAGTTTGCGCATCGTGCTAGCATCGACGATGCAATAAGAGATTGCTCCTTCCTGGACCAGCGAGTAGGAAATTTCACCATCACAGAGAGAACCACCTAACTAAGAAGAGTCACGCAAACCACCAGGATGCTATAGAACCTAATTGAGGACACTTGAGTCCTCAGCCAACCCATCCAAGATCACTTCGGGTGAGACTTCAGAAATTCTGCGGTCTGTCTCCGAAAGGGCCAGTGAGCTAGGGGTTTTGTTGGTACATTAAAGGAAACCCAGGTCTGCCCATAGAGACCAACAAGGATATCCTTATATATATCTATACTTTTACGTGTCATGTGTTCTTCTTGAGGGAAGAGTGACGTAAATTACGTGTAAATGAAAAAAACTACCTGATTATAGGTGATACTTTGTATAGAAGAGGGTTAGATTCTATTTTGCGTCAATGCCTCACCCATGAGGAGGTTGAGCATGTCCTAAATGATTCCCATAGTGGAGCATGTGGGGGTCATTTATCTGGGTTAGCAACAACCCATAATATTTTACGTGCCAGTTATTTCTGGCCCACGATCTTCAAAGATTGTGTGGATGCTGTGCAACTTTGTCGTCCTTGTCAGATCTATACCAGGAAAATGTATTCGCATCTTGCTTTGTTGTTTCCCGTAATTTCAATGGGACCCTTCACTAAGTCAGGGGTGGATTATGTGACGTTCAACCCAGTTTCTGTTGGGGGGCATAAATACATCATTTGTTGTGGACTACTTCACAAAGTGGGGAGAGGAAATGCCTACCTTTAAAGCAGACGATGAAATGACATCTTAATTCATGTTGAACAAAATAATTACTTGTTTTGGTACACTAAAGGATATTGTCATCGACCATGGCAGTCACTTTAAAAATAGTATGATGATCGAGCTGACTACTATGATAGGGTTTAAGAAAGATCACTCATCTTCCTTCTACTCGCAAGCGAATGGAAAAGTAGAGGTAGTTAACAAAACCTTGAAAACCATTCTAAAGCATACCATTAATGCAAGCTGGTCAAATTGGCACATCATGTTATATCCTGCACTTTGGGTGTACCAGACTAATGTCAAGACTACTATAGGTTTTTCATCTTTCCAACTCATTCACAGGGTGGAATCAGTCACACCAGTCGAATGCGAGATTCCATCTCTTAAGATAGCCATTCATGTACTTCTTGACACAACAGAACTAGAAGAATGTTTGCTTCATTTAGAAAATTTGGATGAACAAAACAGAGATGCATTAAAAGCAAACAAAGCTCATAAGCATAGGGTAAAGAACCAATCTGACAAAGCAGTTAAGCCAAGAGTTTTCTCTGAAGTGGAGCTTGTTTTTCTCTGGGATCAAGACAAAGAACCCCTAGGGAACAAGGATAATTTGAGGGGCGAATTTTATCCCATGGGCTATTTTTAGGGGGTTTTCTCCAAAAAAAAGGTTCTCCATTTTGCATTTTTTGAAGCTATGTTTCACCCAATTTTGATGGGGTAAACTTTTTTCACCCTAAAAATCACCAAATTATTATATAAATGATATAAAATCCTTGAAAATTAAAATATTTTTTGAAAATATTGCCAAACATTTTATAGTTGGTGTTTTAAGAATTGGTAAGATTCACCAACATTTATACACTTTTAAATAAGTATGGTTCCTTAAAATCATCCCTCTTGGGGGAAGGAAAATTCAATTATATGTGGTTAGGTCTCTATGTCATGTCAAAGGTATTAAAAAAGGGAGCATATGAATAAACTGATTTTGACGGAAATAAGTTCCCTGAGCCTAGAAATTGGCTCTTCTTGAATAAGTACTATGCTTAGGCATGGTGCTTGCTCTTGTATTTTTATTGTGTGTATTTTTATATACAATAGTTAGCTAGTTAGTGTTTCTTCTATAGTCTATTGGTTGTTTCAAATGTCATCCGATTGGTTCGTAGGTTTTGTGGATGGTGCTAATCACCATACTTGTAACCTGGCTTCAGCTACATGGGTTATCTATTCACCCTCAGGACAGCTAGTTACCTCTAGTGGAGCTTGCTTAGGTCCTACTACTAATAATGTAGTTGAGTACAGGACAGTTATTGAGTTGTTATGGTATGTTATACTACATGGTATTACCCATCTAGAATTCATACTTGACTCTCAGTTGGTGGTTTCCCAACTCAATAGTGATTATTAGGTGTGAAACCCTACTTTTCTACGTCATTTTTTTCACGTAATATTACTTGAAAGAAATTTTGAATATATTTCATTTAATAACATTTCAAGGAATGAAAATAAAATTATTGATGCTTATGCAAACTACATATTAGAATGACACTCAACACACATTTTGTAAAATAAATATAACAAATGCATTTGAGACACATGTAAATAACAAGGAAAAAATATATACATATGTAAAATATCTCCATAGATAGATCGATTTTTTTATTCATAGATCCTGTCATAACTGTATAGATATACAAAAAATAGGATTACAATCCATAGTATGCCTATAGATCCAAGCCTATTCCTCAGCCTCCTTAGTTGTGGCTGCCTTTTCATCCTCCCTGTAATGTATAATGGCCCTGGCTACCCTCCTAAGAAGGTGTATCCAAGTCATCAGAATCCCTGCTGCAAACTCCTACATGACAATCAGGACCCTCTCTATCCACATGGTAGGGACCCCTTGGGTTATCCTAACCAGTTTCCACTCAAGAAATCATAGTATACTCTTGTCCCCACCCTATGGGGGACGCACAAATTTCATAGGGTTCCCATCAGGGCATATAGGTCCAACATCGCCATTTAAAAAAAATTAAAATGGGTCAAAACTGTTATACATATGTATATAAATAACTTTTGATTAAAATTCATAAAAAAAAATTCAAATAACATAAAAAGATAAAAATACCTATCTCTCCCCATGCCTCCCTTGGAGGGAGGACAAGGTCATTGTCTCCTCAAAAGTCTAACCTAGCATATGGGAATTGCTTGAGAGATGGTACTTTCCTTTCCCACCATAGATATAAATCATCATCATAAACACTTTGGAATGAACCTCCTCCACCTTTATGGATAACACATCTCCCCATATAGTGATTCTAGGCTGGTGAGGGGAAGGTGGCGATAGTGCTACTGCAGGACTGATAGCTGGAAATATCTCAAAAAAGAATGCCACCAAAATGTTTACGTACTCAATTTTTTTCTTGTGCCCTCTCTTGCATTTAGAGACTTGTTTTCTCATGATCAGGATCATACCCGAGCACCAGTCAAATACTATACCCTGCATGCACTTCACTGTAATATGCATCTGAGTCTGAGTGGCCAAGTGCAGTGAAGATGAACCAGCAATCCTTACCATCGTGCTTACTATCACTTGTAATGGAAATCTAGTTATGTGAAATATTGCGACACATGAGCAATAAGTGTCAATGTAGTCTTGAACACTCATAGGGTCACCACCCCTACCAATACCCTCAAGGATCATGGGCATACCTATGAGGAAAAGCCATGTAATGAAGTACATATCCTCTACTGTAATATCTAAGATATCTCCTTGAAGATAAAATAGACCAAGGTCATGGTCCTAGTAACTAATCAGAGTCTCTAGTAAATGGACATTAGCCCTCATGCCGAAATTGCAGTATAATTTCAACAAACCACATTGTTACAAAGCTTGTAAAGTCGGGGCATCCCACATTGCCTCTTGATCCATATCCTCATGCTCTCTTTCCCTCCACTCTAGAACCACATTATACCTGCCCAATGATCATGTTCAATCATTAGAACCCATTAGTAACTTTTGATTTTGGCTATTTTCAACCTTTTAAAAGTTGAACAGCATACGCAACTGTGCTTTAAGCACATCACAGGTCATTTGTGGGTTTCTCTATAGAAATTCGCGTATAAAATGCATGTATGTGACTGCTATATTAAAATACCCGTGTATGCCTCGTAACCTATGTAGGGCTTGCAAAAAATGATAAAAATTTACACAAAAATAAAAAGTTGAATGGATGAAAATAAGGAGAAGGGAGAGATGACCAACCTACAACATGCGAATTTTGATTCGATCAATTGGTTTGTCCTTGGTGATCAAACGAAGTCAGAGGTAAAAATTTTCCAATTTTAGTAATTTTCCAAAATGGTATTTCTATTTTTGCTTTTTGAAATATTTATAGAAAAAAATTCAAAATTTTGACCCATTTTCTATAGTTTAAAATCAAATTTTGAATGAACAGACTAATACCATGGCTTTTTTCTAACTGCAGCAGGTCCGAGATCACTAAAAATTTGTTTTCCGTCACATATAGAGTAGGATTTGGCCATTATTGCTAACATTTCATTTATACCTTGTCCATCATTAAACCCTATGATCACTTTTTTTATTTCACGGACTATGGTGTCAAACCATTTTTGACCTCCTATACATCATTGTTCCTCCATGGATAGGGACTCCTTTTCATGGGTACCCTAGTTTAGAACACTTTATCATATTTTGGTACCCATGCCAAAGCTGTGCTAGGTTTGTGGGAGCCTTCTTAGTCGTTTTTCATGACAAAATGAGCCACATTTTTCAACTTCTTAAGAGCCATCCCAATTATAAGGCTCCCTGCATTTATGGAGTTTTCTTTAGGCCCTAGTATAACTCCTTAAAATAGACTATACTACTGAGTAAATTTCTTTTTTCAGACTCATTAAGAATAAGTGACTGCAATCCACATTGGTGGTAGTTTAGCGCTTTTTCGGACCATGTGGAATATTTACGAAAAATTAGCACTCTCTTTTCTTCGGAATTAAGAAGAGTATCTTCAAGAATAGGTTTATCACTTTTTCGGACCTGAGGGACTAAACTTATAGAAAAGTAACACCCAATATGAGCTTAGTTTTCTCTTTTTCGTGCTCTGTACCCAAACATGAAAAATATTATGAGAATACTTTATGTCTTTGTCATGCTCGCAAAACCTAAAGAAAAAAGCATCGAGTTGATTGTTGTAAGCCCCATTTATTTTAATCAAATGGATCTTTCCAAGTTATATTTCCTTCGTTCACACTCATTAAACTCAGACTACCTGTCGCTTCTGAAGGTGCGTCAGCATGGTATTAGTTTACCCCTTTTTCGGACGTTGCCAACTTAGTATGAAAAGGTATACCTTAGTCCTCCTGGAGCCAAGACAGTTCTTCTATCAATTGTTTTATACTTTTCTGGCCTCAAGAGACTAAATTGTATGAGAAAACACCCCCCTAGAGTCTTCTTCCGAGTTTTTGGACTCTCAAAATATGAAAAAAACAATGAGAATGTACTAGTTTGGGCTCATACAATCCACGTATCAATAACATTATCAAGCATTATTCTCTCTCATCTTCAATCTTGTAAAAAATGAAGAGAGACTCGAGTTAACTTTCTTGGACTCATTAAAATTTAGCAGGAAATATAACGAAGAATTAATCGCTTTGAGTTATAAACAGTGGAAGCATGTCTTCCTTGAACAAAGCACTCTCTAAAATTTTTGATACTCATGTCTCATTTTAAACTTTCATCTCAGCTATTACTCTGAGGTTTTACTCCTCCACTTGTCCTTTATACATGTGGAATATGATCATGTCTTATACATGATAGATAAGTCTAGTTGTCCTATCTGCAAGTCAAAAGTTGCCTTGGTTCATCTCTGTGTCGTGCTCACTATTCAAGGATTTGTTCCTTCATTTGATTTTTATCCTAATTCCCATCATCATCCTATCTTAAAATTACTTATATCTACATTCCTGTATCAAGTTTCCTAGTCACTCTTTTGATCTATTGAAGGATTCATTTCCTTCCTCCTCACATCACAGTTTCTTATCAGCATTTCCTAAAGATGAAGACCTAGAGTTTTGACGATGGTACCTTAGGATTCACTGCCATTATTGGTGAACTCATTTTCCTCAATTGTCAACATTGCTCATTTACTGAAATCCTGTTGAGTTCCTTCCATTTTTTACTTCAACACAAATATTCACATGGTAAGGATTGTACAGGTTCCTTTCGATTTGGGTGAAGACATTAGGTTCACATCTATAAACAAAGTTGCGCAATATTGTGTTATATTAAACTACACTATTTCCATATTTTGAAGACTTGTCATTGTATATTGTGGCTTCGATCCACCTTTTTAATATATGTGGTCTTGTTACCCATATCATATGATATAATCAAATATTGTAAAGGAGCCAGTGTTCTATTTTATTGAACAAGGAATCCTTCGATATGATTTTGTATATGACTTTGATATGTGTTTTTTTCAGGTACCTCCCTGTTTCCTTGGTCACTGAGTTCTCCAATATTAAAATATTGTAGTGTATTTCGGCCATCACTTCCCTCAGACCACACACATTAGGGGCCATCTATTATCATGTAAAAAGGAACTTCTATGTCCGAGTACTGACACCCACTGTGTCGGAACACAAAAGGACAAAATGGATTGAAGTAGCCAAAATACCATAGATGGGCATGACCATTGATAAATAATTACCTTACCACTTGGATTTATTTTTTCTATGGACATTAGGTTGAATACATGACTATTATCATAGCAACCCATGTATCATATGCAAGTATGTGCATTGCAACTCACGTATACATCATTAGGGCTTGCACCTATGGGTTTCCTTAAAGCAAGTCATGTATCATACATGCCTTTTGAGTATTAATATTCGCGTATGCCTTAATCCAAAGTTAAAAAATATAAACATGATTAGTCAAGGATAGTTGGTCCCTTCATCATAACTATCCCAACTTCCTCAACCATCTCAACCTTTGTAACCTGTCTCTTTCCTCATGTATAAATAGAGGGTGGGGGTTGAGGCTAATCAATCATGAGTTATAGAGAAAATCTTGTAGTTTTCCTTTAAATATCTTGGAGTAGTAGAACTCAATGTCCTTAGATACCATAGGAGGACTTGTCTCATATGTTGGGTTGTAATCGCACCTCACTTGTTTATCAATAAAGAAAGTTCTTCTTCCAATATTGTGTCTTTGCACTCTTATACATTGTGATTTCTAAATTATCTTATTGTTTCATTATGATTATGTTATTTCATTAACAATTGATATAATATATAAGATATTGCAAGAAGGATCTTGTTCTTTGCAGGTAATTGGAGATACCCTGGAAGTTGTGGAAGAAATTTGAAGAGAAGAAGAAAAGATAGGATTGACGTCATCAATAAGGTATGCCTAATTTCTTCCTATTTCTATTTCAAATTATGAAATGGCTAATCATTTGCAAGTTAATTTAGTAAGTTGGTAACTCCATAGGCCCTAGGTTATAATGGTGTGTTTTCTTGAACAACAGTAGGTCATAATTTATCCTTAGTTAAAATGTGATCCCCATCAATTAGATTACTTCCAATGTATCTAGAGCTAGTTTGCATTATTCTTAGGAATATAGGCTCCTTTGTTCACCTACCCCCTTCAATTAACTGATTGTAACTGATTGTAATGGGTTATTAATTGATTTAGTGATATACAGTTGCACTAGTTAGATATAATGGTGATTTTCCCACTCCTAGTTAGCTCTAGAGTCAATCTAGGTTGGTAGAATCAACTACCTAAGTAGGTATTCAAATTATTCATTGATGTTGTATTATATATTCACTGATAATATGAATAATCGATTATCGAAATATTTCGCATATTTTTATTCAATTACTCTTCTCTTATTTCTCTTGTGCAATCTATGTGAAGACCATTTTTGTCCCAAGATCTTCCTGTTAGAATCTAATACCATGTAGAACAACTGAAATACACTTATAGGAGAATGAAGGTTGTTCTTCATACTTGAAATTTGAAACAACCAGGGTGTCATGTCCAAATGAGACTTGAAGTGCTTGAGAATAAGTGAACCCAAGCTAATCATAAGGATCTTGAAGCATCAAATTCAAAAGAAGGTTTTAATAAGCTCCAAGAAGGTGGAATAAGAGTCTTAAATATGCCATTGTGATGGCTAAGGATTCTCCATATTTAAATGAACTTCAATCAGTTCTACTAGTCATGGTGTAGGAATACATAGGAAGCAAAAGAATATGAA
Organism: Pseudotsuga menziesii; assembly: GCA_001517045.1. Taxonomy (NCBI): domain Eukaryota; kingdom Viridiplantae; phylum Streptophyta; class Pinopsida; order Pinales; family Pinaceae; genus Pseudotsuga; species Pseudotsuga menziesii. Next base: position 252,720 of record LPNX010191042.1, on the reverse strand, counting down.
GCAATCAGATATATTCACTTGAATTCCAAACTTCTCCTTGACCATCTTTCGAACTAATACTCTCATGTGAATAAAACCCATCTGGTATAGAAGGCTCACTATGATCACCAACTAGCAACTCATCATGCGTAATAGAAAACATAGAGGAGAAAGATATGGAATGGAGAGATAAATATTCAACACTATTGATGGTATCAAATCATGTTGACATAGTTCTGTCGATAGGGGTTCAGTTTGTCCTACACAAAGAAAGGAACTATGGTCTTCAACTAGAGTTGTTGATCCATCTGATGCGACTTCGATAACATTAGAGTTAGACCAATAAACTTGTAGGATTCGTTCCAAATTTTCTTTTTAGATTAAAGTATCATCTCATGGAAAGAATATTTTTCAAACCATAGTGGATGAAGGGGTCTCAACTTGTTTCATGGCATTTAAATGTTGTAAAGAATTAGGATCACCTACCTCAATTCAATCCCATATTGTGCGAAAATCATTTGACGGCATTCATTCTCTCCTCATAGACTCATTGTATCCTACCCTATTGAATGGGGTGGCAAAACACTCACAGTGGATGATGAGGCAGTAGATGCACCTATATATTACAATTTTCTATTAGGACGTATTTGGATACATGCGATGATGGCTATAGTGTCTTCAAAGTCCCAAGTAATTTAGTTCCCTTATTAGGGGAATATTTTCATGATCGGCCAATAAGATTACTGCATGCTTGAAATTATCTTCCAGTTGAATGTTCCTTTCATTAGGGATTCTCTAAAGGAGGTTCAAGAAATTAGGGTAGTATCTTTCAAAATTAATTCCCTCATAGGAAAATTTATGATCCCACAACCCTTATCTATTATAGAAGTGTCATACCAAGCTATTCTAATGGATGTGGCATATTTGGATCAAAATATTCCCTTGATGGAGGAATATGATCTAGTTACTTGGCCGATTTTGGTTGTGAGCTCTCTCATCTCACTTGATTCCTTGGACGGAATTTTATGATCATATGAAACTATCCTTGAATTCATAAACATTTGTTGCACCCACCTAAGGACATGTTTTGAGGGGCCACTGGGAGCATACTTGTTTTAAATCCACCCAAGTATAGGAGCATCATTTGTATGTTCCTCGATATTATCAGGTATATTTGAAAGGATGCATATAGGCTTAGGTTATCCCTCTATGAATATGAATTTGAACCTTTTTCAAACCAAACTTTCCATAGGGTCAACATTGTTGGAAATTGGCGGGTCATCCCATCATATCTGCATTTTACACCATTCTGAAAAAAGATCCTACCAAACATGGGACACCCTAGTTAACACCCCATTTCCATTTTGGTACCCATGAAGAGTTATTCTCATAGGTCTGGGAGCCCAATTAGTCCCATCATGACCTAGATTTTGAGACCACATACTTTTCTTCCATATAGTTGTGACCATTTTTTGATGGGCTCCCTATTTCGTATCAGTTTACATAAGCATGTGTTAAAATAGCCACATGAACATTTTTTCATACTACTTCAATGCTTATTGCTAATGTTGTGTATATTCTTTTGTAGTCACTTTTTTCTCAAAACGCCCATAAACCATTGCTTCTGTTTAAGTTGACCTATACATGTGAGAACTATTTTATTCAGGTAGTTGATGGACCATGATTCATTGTGATTTATGTTTTTGGTGTTTTTCACCAAGAATTAGTATGAAGTAAATCACATTGCCCATTTCCTACTTGTTAATCGTACCAAATTGGATAACTGTAGTTACTCAGTTCTATTTCACTATTTATTAGCACATAATATTGCTTTATATAGCCAACTGATGGAGGGAATATCTGTAAGAGTGTGCAAAACTAGCTCAACCCATGTTTGCAATATGTATCTGTGCCATGGCCTGACCCATGCTCTTGAAAAATAGAGTACTCCCATGCAACACGTGTTCCCTCCCATGTACCATAGAATTCTTTATCATAGCATTCTTTAAAAAACACAAAAATCAGAAAAAAGAGACTTGAATCATGTCATATTAAATATTTGAAACCGAGGAAATAGTCAGTCCTAGTAGCCCTGGAACACAACACATAATTCCTTATCCAATGTCAGTACACCAATTATATTTGCAGAAATAAATTGTACCAATAATTTGAGCAGATCTCTATCAATAGGTTATCCTTCCCGTCATATATGGATCCCTTTTTCGTTAATGCATCTGGAATTGATGAATTTCATGATGGTTAGTTACTCAGGCCTTATGTTTCCAAGTGTCAATTCTATGTCATGTTATGTTTTCAAGGGAAGTTAAACCAGTGTTGTCCATTCCTCAAATATTCCAGACCAATTATGTCGGCTTTCCATGTGTCAATATACAATGTTAAATCTTGCATCTCTACCAAATTATATCATCCTATTGATCTTGGTTTTGTGTCAATTGATGTGGGATGCATTTATTCCCTCCTTCTGATAGACCTATTCCTATTGACACCAAATCATCATCTAGGAAATAGATCTAGGAACCCTAGTGAGTACCTTGGATCTTACAATTATTAGTGGTAGTTTCCTTGCAAACGACAGTGGGTATACATCAAAGAAACCTAATTGTTTGATTATAAAAGTGTTTGACTTCAAAAAATATATTCACACTTGTCAGTTTGTACTCAAGTACCTTGGATTACATCATCATTATCAATGGGCTTCCTTGAATCGATTAACGGTATACATAAATGACCGGTAACCATATGGTGTTCTATTATGTTTCACATCAACTCATTTATTCACATGATATAAACTCATACTATCATTGATTTGTTTTTAACACCTTGGAAAATACAATTGTATCACTCATCGATACATTTATTGAGTTGCGCAAGATTAAAATACCATGAAAGTAACATCAAGACCTAGATATTTTGCACTCATCAGATGTGCATATACGACGTTTTTGAAGAATTTGATTTTGGAATGGATCCACTGTGTATTTTTCATGGCCATGCTTGTTTACTATTGAGCATGGGTATACCCACCTCAAGAAGATATTTTATATTTGGGAAATTTATGTGTTTGACTTGCATGTGTTTCTCCAACTCTTGTGTTCATAAACTATCATTTTCCATCCTACATTGATCACAAAAAGTATCAGTACATAGAGTATAAGTGTAAAGAGTATCATAATAAAAGAAAAACCAATGTATTTCATCCCTCAGCATAGATTTGGACTTGACACATTAGGGGGCCTTTGTTAACAATAAAATTAACACCCCTAAGGATGATGGTTTGAAAACATATCTTCATTTTGCTTGCAACATGAAGACCAGAATTTGGAACAAATTGAGAGATTTGATCTCTCATCGGACCACTGCTTCCACAAATGAAGAATTATATGAAGACACGGGTTTCCCTAAATAATTCAAGATCAAAACTACTTAAGTTCCAAAAACTATTTTCCACAACTCCTAAGTGGAAAGAATGCTTATCATGTGTATTAATCCTGGAAATTCAGGTAAATATGCATGAAAAACTAAGTAGAGTGGTTTTATTGAAGAATATAATCAAGATCCATAAAAAATATTAATCCCACATTCATGGTTAGTTATTGAGAGGAAAAACCCCAATGCTATACAAGAAAGGCACATGAGGTGAAGAAGAGAGGACAAAAAGAAAAGCAAAGGCATGTTAAAGAATTTGAAGGCTAGATAGCTTTTTTTCACATAAATGTTTTGGTGATCATTAGCATAGATGGGGAAAGATGGTTTAGAGAAAATGAGAAATGGATTCACCTATATCATTAGGTTGTAATCACTTTATTCATGTTTTGAATATGATGCAATTCTAGTTTCCCCTTAATTTTGAGATTGAATCTATGTATTTTCATCTATTTTGATCAGGATTTGGTAGATGGTTTTCAAGTTTTTTTAAATTTTTCAATATCTAAACGTAAGGAAATAGAAATAAAGTTTCAAATGGAGGCATAAAGGCCATGGATGCTCAAGCAAGGGGATCTTCTATGAATGGCACACTTCAAGAGGTTATCTACATTCTTCCTCCCCTCTCTACTCTTACAAAAAGATTATGAATATTAAGAAACTTTCAAATTACTGCATGTATTTTTTTCAATTACGACTCACCCCCTTATAGTAAAGGATCAACAATGTTGTAGAGATGCACCTGGAACAATATCTACTAACACCACTCTTGAATATGGTCAGAGTTGTGAGTAGATTTGTATTGCCAAAAAGTCAACAAGAGTTTTGTGCCAGCATCATAATGGTCTGACAATTGAAAGTGATTGCTAAATACCCTAGACAAATTATTAAAATTCTATTATATGACCCGAGGAATTCCTGTATACCATTTCATGGATGGACCCATAAGGGTGCATTGAATAAGTCTCAATTGAATAGAATCATGGTTCAATTAATTCATAGCACCATAGATGAAAAGTTGTGACATGATCCCTAGGATCCTCTCCCTTCTCACCTTCAAACTTTGGAATGTCGAAAGGAATCTTAACATGGATCAAAGACCATTCTAGATCATGACACACTAGGTCGTTCATGAGTATATATAGGTCAGGAAAATTCAATGTACGTAAAAAATGGAGCCTAGGTTGCAACATTTGATCCCATGCCCCATGGAAATATTTGTTCTGAAAAAGTGGATTCTGGTAAAGGCCATGACCTTGAACAATTGGATAATAACCTCTTCCCATATGACCCATGTAAGGATGCATGTGCATTTTCATATGGGGAATTCCTTAAGAAGGATGAGTGGCATTATCAAATTTGACCATTTTATGGGTCAGATTTCCCTTAGACACCTAAGGAGTCATGCATCCTCCCAACAAAGGGACACCAAACAAAGGGGGAACCATACCAAAAGAAACATTCCCTTTTTAGGGATCACTCAAATTATGGGGAGAATTATTCATAAGGAACACATTGGAAAGGATAGGTGCAGTAGACGATGGGCCAAAATATGGTATTTAAGTCATGGAACCAATGTTCACATGTCTACCTCCACTCGTAAAAGTATTAATCCTAGTAGGAGGAGATAATGAAATGGGCGGCCACCCCATGATGAATGGAGTAGAAGGAGGAATATGACCACCTCCAAACTGATATGTAGTGTAAGGAGATAACATGCCCCTAGTCCAACACTAGGGTTACTACTAGGGACCAGAATGGACGATGGAATACTTGGCATGAAAAAAGTAAAATTATTTGAATTATAGAGAACATACTAAGCCTTAGTACCCGACCCCCCCCCACCCACCCCTAGCGAGGAAAATTTTGGTACATAGTATGAAGACCGCGTGAACTCAAAAGGATTTATTCTTATGAGGTGAGAAGGACTAGAAATATGAGGGTCGATATAAGCTAGAGTCCTAAGGACCCACAAGGTAGATGAAGGAGGAATCCCATGTACTCCTCCCCTAAATGTAGATGAAGGGCTCAGAGGGAAATCTGACTTATTAGAAATAGTACTCATCAATAAAAGTGTACTGAGTCCTCTAAGTGAAAGAGGACCAGTATCGCATCTCTACCTCTTGTAAAGAACCTATGAAGGATCAAAATGTGGTAATCCTTCTAAGAAATGAGGTAGATAAGGATCCAGAACTCGATCCATGATGAATCTACAAAGAGAGACTCAAGTAAAAATGATTCCTAAATCGAACTAGCGAAAATAGAGAAAACCCCTAAGGAAGTTAGGATAGACATGCATAAACAAGGAATCAAGATAAATGAGCTCTTGAATGCAATAGTTATGTCTTTCCTAGGATAGGAATGAGACTCCCGTGCACTACAAGCAAAGGTGAATGACCAATTATAGTGGCCCTCAGCTTCAACACATAAAGCGACTATATCATCTAACCCATACCTAGTTGGGACACCCACAAAATAACCTCTGTAGGTACCCCCTGCAGTACCTATGAAATTAAACTAAGGTCACCTCAGTATAGTCAATTCTTAGGTGGGAAATCGTAGGTAGGATCCATCGTATGGGAAGGGAAGCTAATCTTGAAGCTCGAAAGCACCAAAGGTACCTCAAAACCCCATAGATACAAATAGTTTCTTAGAAATATATCTAGAAATCACTAAGGATAGTGGAGGGCTATTCCCACCACCAACATGTGCACTACCTCATAATTGAATGCCATTTAAGACAAGCTTCCTGAGAACACCAATTATAGCTACAAGCAGTTTTCCTCTCCTTGGTCAGATACCTAATTGTTTTCATTTTATGGTAGTGGAGAAGTTTACTCACACAATCCTATTCCAAGACTTTAAAACCTAATCTTGTTGGTGCACCCTATAAAATAAAATATTTATAATCAATTTTAAATTAAGCATTAATTTTAATAAGTTGTGCCCACTTAAGGGATATGTTTGTGAAACTAGTGGTGCTATGATTCATCAAGAAAAGTAAATATGCACACCTAGAAAACATTGTTGAGTACTTGTTTTTCAAATGAAAATATGGTATGCCACTAAATGAAATGCATAAAAATAATTTCCTTCTCTTTAAATGAAAATGCAATATTTCCTATATGAAGCCTAGACTAGTTCCATTCCAATCAAAACCAATGCAAGTGCTTATTTTAATGCATGCAAAATCAAAACGAACATGCAATAATGAAAATATTTTTGTATTTTCAAAATAAATGAATGAAAATGAAAAAGGGAATCACTAAAATCTCATCCCATGCATCAAGTACAAAGACACAAGGACATCAAGGCACTAAGGATCAATGGATAATGCATTAAAAACAAATAAAAAAATGGAAAAAAAATGACAAGAACAACTTCTCTAAGAAGTAATAAAAAAGGATTTTGCAATCACAATAAAAGCATACAATAGAAAATATAGGGACCCTAGAAGACTCAACAACACTCACAACCCACACAAAAATAAATCCAACCAAGATATCAAGAAAAAATTATAGTGTACACAACTGTTCAAAGAATATCAGTGTATGTATGTGACCTACTAAAGGACATCCCACGTATATATGCAACTGTTACCATAATCACTAGTGTATATACGTGATTGTCACCACTGTCACCCGCTTATACAAAATAAAGGGGGTAAGAAGAAAGTTTAAGGCCAAATAACTCAAATAGAATATCAATAGATGACTACACTAATAAATGAGATGCAGAAACAAAAAGAAATAGAGAGAAATTTAAGCAAAAATGCACCCAAAAACCCCAATAAAAAGGAGACGTCCCCAGCAGAGTCACTAGTTTTGTTATAGAGAAAATATTCCTATGGATTACGGTGGACCACAATAGATAGGATGACACCAAAAATCAACTCTAATCCCAAATGTGCTATATAAATGTACATGCTAACAATGAAAATAAATGTTCGAACCTCAATCGAAATTTCGAATAAGTTTGTCGTTGATATTTCAATCCAATGCTTGAAACATACAACTTGTCCTCAGCAACAAATATATCTAAGAATATAATATATTCATGAAATGTTAGCACCTACGATAGCATAATCCATTTAAACATGTATGAAGAAAATATTCCCATGGAAATATATATAACATTTGCACATGATATTTGATGAGAAAAGAGTATTTCTATTAATTCAAATAGAAGTACAAAGTGACAACCTCTGTCGAAAGCTCATCAAAATAGAGAAACCAACTTCCTCCACCACTTCAATCCCCCGTACTAATGCAATCTCAAAAAGACAATGGAGAGATTGGGAGATGAACATGAAGAGTTCTATCAACAAGGATAAAGGGATGTAGACTCAATCATATGGAAATGGGAAAAACGTTTGCTATAGTTTCCTTACTCAAAGTTTCTCCTCCTCCAATGCTTCACAATGGCTCAATATATATCCCTCAAATGGGAAATGGAGCATTGAATCGTAGAATTTCCAAGCATATGGAAGGCCAAGGATCAAGCTAATAATTACTTGATTAGGAAAATTCCAAATATTTTTTGTTTTGAGAACAAAACCCTATGTAAGAGGGTTGTAACGGTGCAACATGCATATACGTGAGCTGCAAAGTTGTTCACCCGCATGTATCTTCAAAAGTGTATGTTTAGGGTTATACTGAAGCATTATGACCATACCAAGAAAGGGGGGTATAGTGAGTCTACATAGGGACAAGGGAAGGCCATCAAGGAATGATGCATAAGGTGTGGTAAATCACGCTATAACAATGGTTGTGAGTCATTTGAAAGGAAATATTTGAATTTTAAAAGATTGAACAATCTCTTTTGATATAAACAAAAATACTTCAAGAAAAACTTCCTTTCTACGGTAAATATGAGCACTCAAAATTTCAACATATTAGTCAGCATTTGACCTTTTTTCAATGAATAACTCTAGACAACAACATATGCAAAACAAGACAATTTGAGGGAACAAGAATGGTTTATAATATGGGTTATCCTATGCATTGAATTGGAAAATTCTCATTCAACCAAAGAACCATATCAATAATGCTCAAGAATACAAATACTTTAAAATCTACAATCAATAATTTTTGTCTCTTAGAATTGATGTTCAACCACCAATTCAAATATGAAAACACCATCTTTTCTAGAAAAAAAAATTGTTTCAAACATGATTTCATTCAAGAAAAGGTAAAGGGAGAAATTAAAACACGATGCCATCCAAACATAACAAAAAATAAACTAAATCAAATACAATATTTCATATGTAACAAGTTTCTTCATGTGTACATACCTTTCAAAACCTCAAAATATTCCTTGAATAGGTAGAAAAATGGTTTATAAGGTTCTAGGTGCAAGATTCAAGCAGGTGGTGAAACAAAAAAAAATGAATAGTGAAACAAACCTCATACCCAGATGAAAAGTCAATAATTTCATCATTAACTCTCATGCACTCCAGCATTCAATGCTATGTTGTATGGAATTCCAACCATAGCCACATTTGTTTCACTTCCCAAAGTACCAATATATTCAATGAATAATTTAGTGTCAAACCGGTTTCCATGTCAACCACTTTCCATAACAAGAACTACCTTTCGAATTACGTCTCGAGACTGATAGCTTATTAAATAGTAAAATTTGCATTGAATCCCTTGGTTTGGGTGTTATATCTTTGCACTCCAAAAGCAGATAAATGATATTTAATACCGTATATAATGAATGTGATATACCATATCAATTTTGAACTCAAATTCCTTTATGTCCACCAACCCTTTACCATGACAATGTATAGCATATAATTTGCATAACATATAGTAATTTTATAATGTCACCATAGAACAAAACAAAGTGTTTAATTCATAGCATAGATTCACTAACTTTATATTTTTAATGTTTGAACCCTTTGCATATAATCAGATATTTTGATTATGTCCCAAACACTTACCATTTGAACAAATATAAGCTCTACAAACTTATTGTTTGTGTCACATATAATGAAATTTTTTAACCATTAGCAATTTAACAATAATTCATTTGTCATTCATGCTTCAAACCTGAAAATATATGATTGCATTTCAAACAAGAAAAAGTATAAGTATCCCAACCATCCAATATGTAAATAGAGCATATGAGAACACAGTGCCAATCCAACTTGCAACTCAAGAATAGTTCTTCACCAATAGATAATCAACATATAAATACGATCCGCAAGAATTTGCAGAGGAATAATTATGTGGTGAATGATTCAAAATCTAGTGACTCTATAGAGTAGTCAATTTTTTAATTATCTAGAACTCAAAATTTATGGTTAAGCTACAATATTTTTTTGTTGATTTTTTGATTTTTTTTTCATAATATATTTGATATTCTCTTGTAAAACTCTATCAAGGCAGAAAGGAAAAGAAAGAAATGGAATCAAAATTAAATCATAAAGTATAAGCAAGAAGGCCAAAAGTCTTGTGGAAAAAACAAAATAAATTATGCAGAGGAGAGAATGCAGTTATTTTTGTTATTGTTAACTTTCTACACAAATTTAAAAAAAAAAAAAATTGCAAACGAAATGACTAACTAACTAATCACTTGGCTAGCCCAACTTGACTCAACTTGGAAAATAAAAAGAGAACTCTTGAAAATGACCAAAACTTTTGAAAGTAAAATCAAAAGTACATACATATTAACAAGAAGATATAGATAGTTAAACAAAAATCAATCTATTATATGGATTCAAATACGAGACATTCGTAATGAATTAAAACAACCTCTCCTACACGTAATAGGTATTATTTAGGTTATTTTGTAAGGACCTTTCCATAACTTCCAAAACTTTGTGTTTTTTCTCTTATCAACATGTGCGGAATTCTAAAGTAACACTTTTTGGTTGACTTTAAAAGAAACTATCTTAGACATTTTGTCAAAATAATTCTTAATAGTTTGTCAAAATAATTCTTAATAGTTTGTGCGGAATTCTTCAATTGCTAACATCATGATTTCTTTGTCCGTCTAGTGTTAACATTGCACCAAGTCTTTAAGGAATGCTAGTGGAATTCGAGTCTTCATCCTGCAAAGAAATTTTAAGGGAAGTCAACTCTAACTCAATGGGAATTACATCTTCTCGATGGTATAAAATATCAAAAGGGGTATGGCATATACCTGTCTTCGTTGTGGTTCTATAAACACACAATGCATAGATAAGAAGAGTGAGTATGCCATTGCAAGGGTTTTTCATCTATGATATTATTTAAGATATTAATTAAGTTCTTGTTGATCGACTTGGCCTTCCCATTTCCTTGTGGGTAATAATTTGTGGGTAATAATTTGAGGGAATGAAATTCGTAACCCCAAACGCACTCAAAAAATGAGTTAATTTGGATAAATTGAAGGTTAGTCCATTGCCAAAAATGATTTCTAGAGGAATACCAAAATGAGAAAATATATAAGATTCAATAGATGGCATAACTTGTTCACCTTGAGCATATTTAGGTGGGACAACTTCAGTCCACTTGGTAAAATACTCCATTGCTATAAGAATGAAAATATGACCAATAGAAGACAATGGATTAATTGGACCAATAAATTCTAATTCGACTTGGAAAAGGGAAAATCAAGAAGAAAATGATGCAAAGGAATAGCATAAAAATGCTTTCTTCCTGCACACTTTTGACACTTTTCTTGTGGTTGTGTAAATTTAGATGAATCACTAAAAATAAAAGGCTGGTAAAAACCAGCTCTTAATATTTTATGTGCAGTAGCTTTTGCTGCAAATGAACACCAATATGTACATCGGAATCAATAGATGCATGAATTTGTTTGAAATTTTTTTAAGCCGCTACATCATCTATGCAACGCAAGGGCATGCCATCAACGTCTCTTCAAAAAAGATAAGTACCCAAGATTAAATATTTAGAATATTCTAAGATAAGCCTCCTATGTTGGTGACTTTCAAGATTAGCACCACATTTCTAAAATTTCAAGTAATAAATCATGTCTTTACACCAAGGATGCTCTGCTAAATCAAGATTTCCAACTTCTATAAGAAAATTTTTATATAAGGAATTATCATCATCTTCAGAATAAGTACATGGTTTAGGATGTTAAGCTAAGTGTAAGTTTAGATATTGTCCCTTAATTGTGTTTGAAGTGGTATTCATTAAATTGTGTTCTTGTATCTTAGCAAGACAATGTGCAATATTCCCTGAAAGATAAGTTTGCAAAAGAAAAAAATTAACAGCAAACAAAGGGACTTTTACATACATATACTTTCCTAAGGTAAAATGTAAAAGAATTTCAATAGCTTTAACAAGAGAAAACAATGTTTCTCACTTAAAATATACTTAAATTCATCATCAGATAATCTTTGACTCATATAAGCTACTAGTTTCTCAATACGTTGATCATCTTTATGAAGAAGAATGGTTGAAATTGCTTCTTCAGTGGCGTTAGTGTAAACGATGAAATCCTTTTCAAAATCTAGTATTGTGAGAACATGGGAAAAATTGAGTTCTTTCTTAATATGAACAAAATCCTTTTCAGTGTTATCATTCCAAGAAAAATATTGATCATGTTTAACCATGTGATGAATAGATATTGCCAAAACAACAAAATCAACAATAAATCTTCTTACATAATTAATTTTACCCCTAAAAGATTGAATTTCCTTCTTAGAAATCAGGGATTGAAGATTTTGAATGCTAATAACCCTCTCTGGATCAATACTAAATCTATAATCTAAAATAATATGACTAAGAATCTTACCTTGAGTAAGTCCAAAATATAATGTTGTTGGGTTTAAGGGAATTCCAAACTTTCTACATCGTAAGAAAACTTTACGAAGATGATCAAAATGATATTTTCAATATTTAGAATATATATTTAAATCATCTAGATATACTTGAATTATTTTACTAATTATATCATCAAAGTCTATTTGCATAGCCATCTAGAAAGTGGCCTACTTCTTATTAAACTAGAAGGCAGTATTTCTCATGCAAAGGTGCTGCAATGATTGGTAAATGTGGTTTAATTTTTATGATCCCTCTTGAATTGAAGTTGGTTGTAACCTAAAAAATGATCAATAAGGGACATCATTTGCGACCCTGCTACTTGTTGTAAAATTAGTTCCATGTTTGGAAGTGGAAAATTATCTTTCACACTTTCTTTATTTAATGCAGAAAAATCAATACATAGTCTAATGTCACCATTTTTCTTGAGAACGGGGCCAATTTTAGATACCCACTCATAATATTTTATACGAAAAATAATATGAGCATTGATTAATTTTTCAACTTATTTCCTAATGGCATCCTCTTAGGCAGGGTTGATTGGACTTTCCCTTTGCTTTATAGTTTTTTCTTCTTCCTTCATAGGAATATCATGCTGGAAAATGTTAGGATAAAAACCACAAAGATCCTCATATGACCAAGAAAAAACATCTTTAAACTCACAAAAAATTTTAATGAACTTTTTTTCTCATCTTCAGTACATTGAGCTTCAATCTTTAAATGCTTAGGATTGTCAAAAGTCCCAATATTTACTGAAATGGTTTCACCAATTTTCTTTTTTATTATTCCTTTTGATTTTTTTTCCCATAATCACTAGAGGAAAATGAATTTTCTAAGGGTGTTAACCCTTTAGTAAATTTATTATCTTCTAGGGATGCGATTTCTTTTTGTTTTAAAGGTTCATTATGTACAAAGGAACAATTATTTTCATCATAAAAAAAAACTTACCAGGAATATTTCCTATTGGGAATATGGGGTCGTTATAAAAATAAAAAGGTACAATGAGGTCCTCAGGGTAGAAACTACCTTGAAGGCATAGCAATAAAAACATCCATCCCATCAACCATATAATTCAAGTCCCTTGTAATATGAGTGATGTTAAAGATAGAAAACCTAAAAAATAATACCAAGATACTTGCGTGTATATTTTTAGAAGTTTATTTGAGGGATTATAGAGACATTTAATCATATTTATAGTTATTTCAAAATCCCTCAAAAAATCAAGGTGGAAACAACCAATATTAAATGCATTTTTGTTCCTAAAATTAGGGATTCAATTTTTGAAATGTTATTAGTGACTCTGGAATTCAAGCGTATAAGAAAAGTTATGGATTTTACCTATAGGGGAGTGTAATATAATACATGATCCATTACCTCCATTTGAATTGGCACCATTAAAGTGGTTGTGGAAAATTATGTCCTGAGGTTTTGTGCAAGGTCATACAAGATTATCATCATCTTCAAGAAAAATGGATTAAACACGTTAATATTCTTCATTGTAATTGATATGAGGTAGTGGAATACTTTCAATATAAGGTGATATTCAATATTCTCTTAGAACAATTATATTTTTCCCATTTTTTTCAGAAGTGACATGTGTGACCCATCAAGAGAAATATAACCATCAGTTAATGTTTATCAATATCTACCAAGAATATAGAAAATTTATTAACTGGAATACCAATAACTTGAAAGTTAGAAGTGGATTTAATATCTAGGTGAGAACACAAAGATAAAGTTATATCTTTTATTTCTCCTGTGGTAGCTTGTTGTTGACTATTATTGGACAATAAGCTTCATCAATTTTCATTTGTACAAGACAAACATAGGTCTTCCATTATGATCTTAGGCATGTAATTAGGACCTGAACCACCATCAAGGAAACAACAATGAGCAATTTTATCATAAATTTTAACTAACAATTAAAATGTAGAGTTTCTAACACTACTCCTAGGATTATATACAACTACATTATTATCATGGATTTCCTCTTAATTCTATTCCTCATATAAACTAGCTATGGTAGGAGTTCTTCCTTCCACAAAATCTTTAATATGCCTTTATTGTTTAGTGATTGTAACCATATCAGTTATAGTAGCATCTTCTTTAATAGCATCTAGTTTTTTCAAAATGTCTTACTTAGAAGAAGAAGAGCAATGGTTTTGATTAACTTCACTTTAGTTATTTATTGTATCCAGAAACTGAGGGGTTGGGTTTTGAGTAGGAGAGGTATTTAAATGCCCTCCTTTACCTTTATTGTTATAAAAATTATATCTGGTATCAACCAGCATACAATCCTCTTTAGGGGTCCAATCTAAGGTGGCAATAGTTGTATCAGGTTTATTTCAAAAAAATATTATCTCTAGCATTCTTCTTGACATCATAGGTTTCCTCACCATTAATTTCATCACAAAAATTACACGAAGATATAGATAATATGGACCTAGGATGTAAATTATTATTATTCTTGTTAGACCCTTTATTATAGGTTTCAATAGGTTTAGAAATAGGGTGTACTTCTTTTATTTAGAAATCAATCATACAATTAATCATATCATGGACCAATTGTAAAATAGTTGAGATATCATTGTTCCTAGCATAATCCTCATTCGGAATCCTTATCCTAGACAATTGTTTCTCGAATTATAAACAAGTATTTAAAGAAGATCCTAGGTTATCAACATTTTTCTCTTCAATCCTTTGTTTAAAGTATTGTAATAATGCATTAAAGTTGATTTATTGTGATGCCTAATTAATTCTAGTATCTAATTATATAATTTAGTGACATGTAAATTGAAATATATTATAGTCTCACCTTTTTTGTAGACGAGGTTGTTTTATTCCTTGAGCTTATCAATAGGACTTTGAGGTTTCTCGTAAGTAAATTTGAACCAATATGACAAATCATTACAAGTAGAAAATATCTTTGGAAGCAAATCAAAGAAATCAGTTGCAACATTTCCTTCTAAGGAATTAGCAAATAAATCCATACAAGTATTAGCATCATTTAATCCAACGTTATGGCATTCATTGGAAAATGTAATAAGATGTTCATTAACTATATAGATTAATTTCCTGAAAATTTTGGAAAATCATATTTGAACCTAGGTAAATGAGTTGTAGCTTGATAAATGTTAAGAGGATAAGATACATGCCATGGGGTAGCATATAAATCTTCCTCAAATTTAAATAAACCAAATTGTTTAATTGCCTTTCCTATATTAGTACTTGATGTGACATAATTATAATGATTGTACATGATTGAAATTAGAGATGGTGATGAAGATGAGGATGAACTACCACTTCTTGAAGAATACATGTTGAATTGGGTGAAAGATAAGGAAAATAATGCTATAAATGAGAAGGAATTAGATGTTGTCCTTTGATGTGTGGAATGAAAATGTTGGATTACCTCTTTCTTTCTCCCTATTTTTGGAAATGAATTAAATTCATGAGAATGACTTGTATTTCAACAAGACTGTCATAGGTTAGTGGAAATGTAAAACTAATGAACATGTTTAGGAATTCTAGCTTTTCTAGAATCTTTTCTCTTCATTCCTCTTGTTCAATTTATTGATGATTTACTTCCCAAGAATTTTCCAATTCTTGGAAATTTTGAGAAATGTCAAGCATAAAATCAAACAAGCAGGGATGATTTTAAGGAACCATACTTATTTAAAAGTGTATAAATGTTGGCGAATATTACCAATTCTTAACACGCCAACTATAAAATGATTGGTGATCTTTTTCAAAAAATATTTTAATTTCCAAGGATTTTATATCGCTTATATAATAATTTGGCGATTTTTAGGGTGAAAAAATTTTACCCCATCAAAATTGGGCGAAACAGGGCTTCAAAAAATGCAAAATGGCGAATCTTTTTTGGGAGAAAAACATGGAAAAATAGCCCACTGAGCTAAAATTCTCCCCTAAAATTATCCCTACAAACAAGCAAGAAGTAATTCTTGTCTAGTTACATAATCTAACTCTAATGTTAGTATGCAACCTTTCAAGAAAATTCAGGAAAATCTAAAAATAAAAAGAAATATGATAATCATTAAATACCAATACCAAGGAGGTTTGACCCTTCCCTAGTATCGTCGCTAAATAAATGTTGATGAAAAGGAATGGAAATACTTATACTAACATTTTTTAATCTTTCTAGAATAAGGCAAGATAGGTGGGATTGTTACCCTATATTTATAGCATTATTGGAAATTGTCAATCATCCCACAAACAATAAGTGTTTATGTCATATTCTTTCTTTTTTCAAATTTAAAATAAATTAAAAGAAAAATAAGGGGTACTACATATTTATTATAAACATATTTTATACAAATTGACAACTAACAGTATGAAACTTAATAAAATATTTAATATCAGATTGAAAACCATACTCAAAGTAAGACAAAATCAACAATTAATTCTATTACTATCATTCCAAGTTACAACTGTAATATTTCCTTTCAAAACCCTACAAGGGTAAGGATTAAAATAATGCTTCGAAATATAAGGTGGGATGGTAAATCACACAGATATTTTTGGTTTATACAAAGAGACAAAATCAAGATAGACTTGTCAGACAAGTCATACATTAAATATGTCATAACCTTTACTCTGCAGAATAATTTCTATTAGTACTAAAAATTATTTTAGAATCTATTATAATTGATCAGACTACTGAAGAAAGTGATTGAACTTTTAAGAATAAGAACATATGATGCTACCTGATCCTCTTTTTTCACCTTCATCATAATCTTGCTATATCTATAAGAATATTGCATCCCTAAGGTAGCTTCGAAGTGAATAAAAGAATGATAATATATCACTTTGAACACAATAGAAATCCTTTATCATATTTCCTCTCTATCTCTCATACCTTCATCCTTCTTGTACCTCCCTTTTTATCTTTGGAAAATAAATTGAGGTAGTTGGAACGTACATTACCTTTTAGTTAGGACACTTTAGTTAGTATATTTTAATAAAATGAGGGAATTTTATTTAAATATGATAAAGGCAGTATGATAAATAATAGGTGGGAACCCCTTCAAATTTCCATTCAATTTCAATATCCCCTTGTTCCTACAAGTAAAGAAACATATGATATGCCTCTTAATCATAATAACTGGAAAAAAAAAATTCATAACAACCCTTGCATTTTCCTAAATGTATAAAAAAATATTAAAACATGTTTATAAGTTTGTTGTCACTTAAATATAGTAAAAAATATACCCATGAGTCAAAATAAAGTAAAGTTTACATTAACTTCCAACCAAATTAGAATCCATATTTTTTGTGAGAGGTATTCTCCCCCTATCCATTCCCTCGGGGAGTGTCCTTACTTGACCGTCCTCTTGAATGATTAGGTCCTTCCCTTTCATCTGTTGATTGCATTGTATGCACATCACCTAAGTTTATGTTCATTGATTCAACATTGACCTCTTGCATAACAGGGTGTGAAGTAAATTAACAAGATGAGGTTTCTGATGAACTGGATTCTACAAAAAGGGTAGGCCTTTTGCCTTTTCTTGGAACTGACCGATTGGGAGAGAATTTTAGCTCATCAATAGGATGCAATGGTTGGGATTTAGAGGATACTGAGATAATTTGATGATCATGCTTCTCAAGAAGTGCAGGAGGGGGAAAAGGAAGTGAAAGAGTATGCCATCCTTAAACACTTGATAAATGATTTGGAATAATCTCATTCCAAACATCATTATTTTTTGGTTATAGGAGCATTGACGCATGTAGAGTTATGATAATGACAAAAATTCTTGGATGATACTATAGAGGTGGTATGACATATGGTCCAATAGCTGGAAAGTGGCCTTGAGTAGCTAAGTTCAAAAAACTAGTCTAGAGAAGCTAATTGAATTCCTCCAAATCAATGTCAAAATTAACCGAAAATATCAACCTCTTATTTCTTCAACCTTCCAATCTAGTTTGTTGGCCTCTTCCCCAGTTTTCATTGTTACCCATGTTTGATATATTACCTCCTCTATTGAAGAAACTCATCTATAAGGTAATAAAAATGAGATCAATATATTCTCAAATAGTAAGTAACTTATCAAATAAATTTGGACTCAATATAATTTATTGATGGCTCTATTCAAAATGACAAACACACATGCAAAAATTTGAAGGAAATAAGGAGGAAAAATCATTTAAAATATTCTTCAATTTCCATTACTTACAAACTGAACATTAAATCAATATTCCAATTGTTAATCTTCTGAACATGGGACAGGGTACATTTAGGAAGATGAATGAGTTGTGTAAAAATTGATGAGGGGAACGAAGATGGAACATGTTCAAATATATAATTAATATTTTCCAAACAACATCTAGCCAATACCATAATCACCGTTAGCCACAGGTGTGCATTCTTCAAGCTTCTTATAATTATTAATTTAAATAGTGAACATAGTCATCTCTCAAATTTGTAATCCATACTCTAGTATTATTTAACAATTTTTTGAATTTGAACAACTTCAACCTTTATTCAATTATGTCCATTGAAATGGTTTTGAAAAACATGTCTTCAATTTTAAACCCATTAAGAACAACCCAAAACTCCTTATTCAATTCAATTATCAATGTATTTCATTTATTTATTTATTTAGACATGTTAACAATACAAATATAGAGTAATTTATTTTTTAATCCTTCAAAATATGTTCAAAGCATGCTATCAAATCAATAGACTTCGGCATTTATTTAAAATAAGTGCAAACAAAATATTCTAAGTCTAAGAGTAGACTATGAACTATTCACCATTCATTATACACAAACTCTTCTTATAAAACAGCATTCCTGTAGTGGAACAAATGATAAAAACCCTCATGAATAATGAACAAATATTCCATATAACCATAATCCCAGACAATAGAAACCACGCCATTATATAAAAAAAATCATATATTGAAGACTGTTGGATTCATAATAGAAATGCACAATCATTCTAGAATTCTTATTCCATTTTCTCTTATAAATACTTCAATCATGTAGCTTCCTTTTCATAAGAAAATAACAAGTAACTCAATCAAATTATATACAACAACCCTCATTACCCATAAAATATTTGACAACCAGGTAGACTAATTGGAATCATTTCCCAACCAAAATGAGACCTAAGGAAACACTCAACATCAAAATTCAATAGAAAGTAATAGTAAGCATTTTAAAAAAGACTACAGACAACCCAACCCAATGGAAAGAATTTTGGTGACACACTATGGGCATATTGACCCCATGGAGGGAATTTTTGTGTTAATTCCAACATTGTCAACCTTTACTATGGTCATTTTCAACCAACTATAGGAATTTTAAGATTGAATGCAGACTTCTTTAAATCCCACTATGGGAATTTTGGTGATAGACCTTAGGCATGTTAAGTTGGGTGTGAGCATATTGTAGGATTTTTAAGCCAACTATGGACATTTTAAGTCAGGATTGCAATCATTTAAAAACAAGATTTAAACAAAATAGTGGTCAAGCTATCCTTCCAAAAATTAAATAGAACTTTTCACTATTGATTTTGAGCTAGAAAACACCACAACTTTAAACCAAAAGCGAGACTTGACTTCTGAAATTTATTGAAATTGATTGATAGCCAAGATGGAGTCAAAATAAAACCCTGGCCTTGCATGTGAATCTCCATAATGCCATGACTTAACATTTCAATTTAGTCATACATGATTTTGGGTTTGAAAACCAAATGACACAAAAATTAAAATTAACTTGGGTATGTGGAGAGAGTAATGGTTGTGAGTCATTTTAAAGAAAATATTGAACAATATCTTTTGATACCAACAACAAATACTTCAAGAACAAATTCCTTTCTAAGGAAAATATGAACACTTAAAATTTCAACCAATCAAGCAACATTCGACCTTTTTTCAACAAATAAATCTGGACAACAATGTATGCAAAACAATGAAATTTGTAGGGAACAAGAGGGTTTATATTGTGCACTAAACTGGAAACTTCTTATTCAACCAAAGACTCATATTAACAATGATCAGGAAAAATAAATACTTTAAAACTATGCAATCAATAATTTCTTTCTCTTGGAAGTGATGTTCAACCATTAGTTCAATTCTAAAAACACCATCTTTTTCTGAAGAAAACCCACCCATTTGTTTCAAACATGATTTCATTCAGAAAAAAAGAGAAAGGGACAAATTCAAACAAGACACCATCCAAACAGATCCAAAATTAAACTACAAATAAAATATATTATTTCATATGGAACAAATTTTTTATTTATTTTTTATTTTTTAAATGTGGTTCACCATTAGTTAGAGGGCTACTCCACGGAAAATACCAATACCTGATATTCAAACTAAATCAAGGTATGGTCAGCTCATCATTCACAACATTTATTAAAAAGGGCTCCACAAGAGCATCATGTCACTTACAAGAGTAGAACTTGGGTGGGGAGGGTAACATTCATTCCTCCCAACCACCTAAGCTACATCCATTTGACATCATATGGAACAAACTGTTTGTACCTTTCAACACCTCAAAATATTCCTTAAATGAGTAGAAAAACGGTTTGTAAGCCTCCTTGTGAAAGCTTCAAGTAGATGGTGAAACAAAACTAAAATTAATAGTGAAACAAACCTCTTGCCTAAATGAGAAATTGATAATTTCATCATTAACTCTCATGCACTCCAACATTCAATGCTATGTCATATGGCATGCCAACACTAGCCACGTTTCTTTCATTTTCCAAAAGGCTAATATAGTCAATGAATAACTAAGTTCCAAACTAGATACCATGTAACCACTCTCCATAACAAAAACTACCTTTTGAATTACAATTCGAGACTAACAACTTATTAAATAGGAAAAATCACATAAAATCCCTTGGTTTGGTTTCTATATCTTTTCACCCCCACAAGAAAATAAATGAAATTTAATAGATACATATTGAATGTGGTATACCTTATCAATTTTGAACTTGAATTCCTTTATGTCCACCAACCCTTTACCATGACAACGCATAGCATATCATTTGCGTAACATGTAGTAACTTTATAATGTCACCGTAAAGCATAACAAAGTGTTTTATGTGTAGCATAGAGTTATGAACCTTATATTTTTAGTGTTTGAACCCTTTGCATATAATCAAATCTTTTGATCGTGTCCTAAACACTGAACAAATTTAAGCTCTAATTTTGTTTTTGTGTCACATATAATGAAAATTTTAAACCATTCATACTTTAACAATAATTCCTTTGTCATTCATGCCTCAAACCTTAAATAATTTTATTCCATTTCACACAAGCAGAAGTATAAGTCTCCTAACCATCCAATCTGTAAGCAAAGCATATCAAAACATAATGCCAATCCAACTTGCAGTGTAGGAATAGTTCTTCACCTATAGATAATCAACATATTATTTTACTTATAGTGTCCCACTTTATTATTATATTATATATAAATATAAATATGCCTTGCAACAATTTGCAGGTTAATATATAAGGTGGAGAATTTATGAGTCAATATATGGGTTCCAAGAAAACCAAAACACGTGCGCATTTTAGCTCTACAAAATACATGTGTGATTTGTATCTATAAAACATGAATACATTTTGCAGAGATTATATGCACACATTTTGTAGAGCTCAAACATGCATGTGTTTTGTAGAGATAAAATGCATGCATG